>PVIW01008431.1:0-61295 GCA_004026585.1 Noctilio leporinus
TTGCTTGCTTGTTTGTTCATTAGTCTCCTGTATTAAGTGAGAACATGTAGTATTTAATTTTTGCTATGGAATTTCCTCAAAAAACTAAGAATAGAACTGCCTTATGACCCAGTGATTTCACTTGCTAGGATTATACCCAAAGAACCCTGAAACACCAATTGAGAAGAACCTATTCACCCCTATTGTGCAATAGCCAAGTGCTGGAAACAACCTAAGTGCCCTTCAGTGGATGTTTGGATCAAAACACTTTGGTACATTTACACAATGGAGTTTTATGCAGCAGGAAGAAAGAACTCCTACACTTTGTTATAGCATAGATGGAACTGGAGAGTATTATGCTTAGTGACATTTTTTTTAAGTTCGTATATAAATGATACCATGAAGTGTTTGCCTTTCTTTGTCTGGCTTATTTCACTTAGCATAACATCCTCAGGTTTTATCTGTATTGTTGCAAATGGCATGATTTCCCTCTTTCTTATGGCTGAGCACTATTCCTATATCTATCGCATATTCTTTACTCATTAATTTGTTGATGGACATTTAGGTTATTTCCATATCTCAAGCTATTGTGATTAATGCTGCAATGAACATGTGAGAGTCCATATCTTTTTTAGTTAGTTTTATTTGTTTTCTTCAGATAAATATCCAGAAGTGAAATTGCTAGATCATGTGGTAATTCTTGTTTTAAAAATCTGAGGAATTCCTATACTGTTTTCTCTAGTGGCTCCACCAGTTTACATTTCTACCAACAGTGCACAAAGGTTCCCTTTCTCCACACATGCCCAACACTCATGATCTCTTGTCTATTTGATAACCATTCTAATAGCTGTGAGGTAATATCTCCTCAGTTTGTTTACATTCCCTGATGACTTGTGATGCTGAGCACCTTTTCATGTGTCTGTTGGCCACTTGTATGTCTTCTTTAGGAAATATCTATTCAGCTCCTCTGCCCATTTTTAAATCAGATTGTTGTTTGTTTTTGCTATTAAGTTGCATGAATTCTTTATATTTTTTGGATATTAACCTCTTATCACATATATGGTTTGCAAATATTTTCTGCCATTATGTAGGTTGCCTTTTCTTTTTGTTGATGATTTTCCTTTGAGGTGCTAAAGCTTTTAAGTTTTGCTGTAGTCTCACTTATATACATATATATATTTTTTAAAGATTTTATTTTATTATTTTTAGAAAGAAGGGAAGGGAGAGAGGCAGAGAGGGAGAGAGACATCAGTGTATGGTTGCATTTCACCTGCCTCCAGCCACAGACCTGACTGTGAGACTTGGTTTGCAACCTGGTTATGTGCCCTGGCAGGGGAATCGAACCTGCGACCTTTGGGTTCACAGGCCGGCACTTTAACCACTGTGCTACCAGCCAGGGCCCACTTATATATTTTTGCTTTTATTTGTTTATTTTTGTTGCCTTTGCTTTCAGTGTCAGCAGTCCCCCCCCCCCCCCCCCCCAAAAAAAAAAAAAACCCACAAAAACGATTGCAAAGATGACTATCAAGGAGTTTTATGGTTTCAGGTTTTATGTTTAAGTCTTTAACCTAGTAGACTTGATTTTGGAGCATGGTATAATAGAGGGTTTGCATGTGGTTGTCAATTTCTTCCAATACCATTTATTGACAAGACTTTTTCTTTATTGTACATTCTTAATTCCTTTGTTCTACATTAATGGACCATAGATCTGTGTTTATGTTTCTCTGCTGTCTATCCTGCTCCATTAATGTCTGTGTCTGTTTTCATGTTAATACCATATGTTTTGATCACTATAGCTTTGTAAAATAGCTTGAAATCAGAAAACGTGATGCCCCCAGCTCTGTTCTATCTCAAGCGTTCTTTAACTATCTGGGGTCTTTTGCGTTCCACACAAATTTTAGATTTATTTGTTCTAGTTCTGTGAAAAATGCCATGAAAATTTTGGTAGAGATTGCATTTAATTTAGTTCTGAGCCCAAAGGTTGCTGGTTCAATTCCCAGTCAGGGCACATAACCAGATTGCAAGTCAGGTCTCCAGCCAGGTCTGTAGCTGGAGGCAGGTGAAAGGCAACCATACATTGATGTTTCTCTCCCTTTCTTCCTTCCTCCCTACCCTTCTCTCTGAAAATAGTGAATAAACCCTTTAAAAACAAAATAAAACAAAACAAAATAAAACTCATCTTAATATCTCTGGTTTGAGCCAACGATTCTTATAGGGAGTTGGGGGAAAATTCCTAGGCTGAGCAAGGACATGCTGTTTCCCTTGGGAGTAAGGGGGAGGGGGACAAAGGGGAGTCGCACACCCTCTTCCCAGCCTCACTCTCTTCCTGCTGTGTTCTCTCTCTATTTACATTAGCATCCCACAAACCCACCTGTGGTTTTATGACCCGCACCAGCAACCAGCATATCTCACTACTGTAAGGAGAACTGAAGTATAGGGTTGATTACACACTTCAATTTGTTACAAAGCACACAACATTATTAGCTAGGATATACTAAATTATGGTTACAAGTTAACATCTTAGTGCAGGCGAGTTTTTCTTTCACAAAGAGGAAGGAGAGGGAAAGCAGAACAAAGAGATGGGGGTGTGGCTCTGCAGACAGGCAGGCATAGTGCCCTTCCTGGTGCTGATAGGATCTTTAAGGTCAGGTCCTTGGGTCAGGACTCTGAGGTGAGACTGTCTCTTAGGTTTACACAGAAACTGAACCTGCTGATTCTAGCAAAGTATACTTAGAAAAGAAATGTTTTAACATGTAAACTCTACTTTTGAGAGAAAAATCAGGTTTGAGTAACAAGCTGGGTTTAATATTTAAGTTTAATATGGATAGGTTTATGAAAATGTATTATATTCATTCCCTGTTACAACTTGAACAATATTAATTCTTCCAATCCATGTCCATAGATGACTTTCCAATAATTTGTGTGTTCTTTAATTTCTTTCATCCATGTCTTACAATTTTCAATGTACAGATCTTTCTCCTCCTTGGTTAAATGTATTCTTAGACATATTATTCTTAATGAAATTATAAGTGGTATTGTTTTCTTAATTTCTCTTTTGATGGTTCATTCATAGAGTATAGAAACACAACTGATTTTTGTATATTAATTTTGTACCCAGCAACTACAGAATTTGTTTATTAGCTCTAATAGTTTTTTGGTGGAGTTTTTAGGATTTTTTAAATCTATAACATCATGTTATTACTCTGGCTTGGATTTCCACTACTATGTTGAAAAAAAGTGATGATAGTATTCATTTTTTTCTGATCTCAGTGGAGAAATTTTAAGCTTTTCACCATTGAGAATGATGTTAGTTATGGGCTTGTCTTACATGGTCTTTATTATATTGAGGTGCTATCCTTCTATACTCACATTATTGAGAGTTTTCATCATGAGCGAATATTGAATTTTGTCAAATGCTTCTTCTGCATAATTAAGATAGCTGCATGATTTTCATCTTTCATTTGTTAATGTGGAGTGTCACATTGATTGATTTGTGTATGTTGAAATAGCTCCACATCCCTAGTATAAATCTACTTAATCATGCTATATGATACTTAAAATATATATATTTATTTATCATTTTTAGAGAGCAGAAAGGGAGAAAGAAGGAGAAGGAGAGAAACATCTATCCGTTGCCTCTCACATACCTCCAACTGGGAAACTGGCCTGAAACCCAGGCATGTGCCCTGACTGGGAATCGAACCAGCATCTCTTTGGTTTGTAGGCTGGCACTCAATCCATTGAGCCACACCAGCCTATACTTTTAATGTATTGTTGAATTTGTTTTGCTAACATTTTGTTGAAGATTTTTGCATTTACGTTCATCAAGGACATTGGCCTGTCATTTTCTTTTCTTCTAGTGTCTTTGTCTGGTTTTCATATCAGAATAATGCTGGCCTCATAAAATAAGTTTAGAAATGTTCACTCTTTCATTGCTTAAAAAAAAGAGTTTGGAAAAGATTTTCATTCTTTTAAAAATGTTTTGCAGAGTTCACCCAAGAAGCCATCTGGTCCTGAACCCTGGTTTGTTAGCAGGGTTTCTTTACTGATTCAATCTTTTTAGTAGTAATCAGTGTGTTCAAATGTTGTAATTTTTTATTATTCAGTCTAGTGGGTTATATGCTTCTAGGAATACATATCTTTAACTTTTGGCACACAATTATTCATAGTAGTCTCTTATGATTCTTCATATTTATGTATATCAGCTGTAATATTTCCTCATTTCTGATTTCATTTATTTGAGTCCTTTCTTTTGTTGTTGTTGAGTCTAGCTAAAGGTTTGTCAGTTTGTTATATTTTTCAAATAACCATGTCTTAGTCTCATTGATCTCTTCTGTTGTCTTTTTAATGTTAATTTTATTTATTTCTACTCTGATCTTTGTTTTTTCCTTTTTTCTATAAACTTTTTTTTCCTTCTTCTGGTTATGTGAGGTATAAAGTTGGGTTGTTTATTTAGCCTTCTTTTTGTAAAGATTTCATTTAATTATTTTTAAAGAGAGGAGAAGGGAGGGATAAAGAGGGAAAGAAATAATGTGTCAGAGAAACATTAATCAGTTGCCTCTTGCACGCCCCCAACAGGGGACCTGGACTACAACACAGTCATGTGCCCTGTCCTGGAATTGAACCAGTGACCTTTTAGTTTTTGAGGACACCTAATCTACTGAGCTACACCAGTCAGGGCATCAATCTATGCTTTTAATGAATCAGTCATTTTAAAACTCTCCTTAAAATAAAGTGCCAAAACATACACTTAATTTAATGAAAATGTCTTTATTGAATATTTATGATATTTAGTGCTAATGAATTGAAATATTATAATACATCTCTCAAATGTGATGCAGTAGTAACAATGCAGGCACAGATGGAAAATATACAAGGTGAACCCTGCTGGCCCCAGCTTACTGGTTTGAGGGAGTTTTCAACACATGGGACAGAGAAGGGGAAACCACAAGATTGCTTGAATTAGGAACATGAGGTTAACGTCCAGAAAGAGAGACCAAAGTGACTAAAGTTCATAGGACATAGTACTGAAGAGAGAAAGATGACTAGAGATCCCGGGATATTGGTATAAGATCCCCTCGACTATAAATAGAGAATTTATCAGTGCATCTGTGTAAGAAAACTAGCTGGATTGTGGGAAAAACCACTTAAGAAGATTGGAAGTAACAGTTGCTCACAGAGGGTCATAAATAGTATTTATTCCCACTAGACAGACTGGAAAATTTCATAATTAATCATTAATACATCCATAATCTTTGATAAAAGTTCAAATGACTATATTTTATGATATTTGATATGTATAAACCCATAGATCCAAGAAGCTTAGTGGACCCAGTCATGAGAAACAGGAAGTAACCAAACCACATCATAAGCAATTACTCAATACCAGTGATAAAGAGAGCATCTTAAAAGAAGCCAGAGGAAAAAAGATACATTATGTAAAAGGAAAATTGATTTTAAAAAATTATAGGGAAAGCAGCAAATTCCACATTAGAAATAATACACCAGAGAAATAGTGCAAGACTAAAAAAAAATATATTAAAGGAAAAACACTGTCAGCTATATTATCTTATACATTCTCAGACATACAGAAACAAAAAGAATTCATTATCAACAGACTCACCCAATGAGATGTGTAAAAGGAAGTCCTCAGGAAAAAGGAAAATGATACCAGAAGAAAATATGGACATCCATACACACAAAAAAATATAAGAATGGAAATGCTAACTAACTACATAAATATGTACAAGACATTTTTCTTATTAAATGTCTTTAAATAATAATTATTGGTTTAAACCAAAATAATAACAATACAGTGTGGGGTTTATAAAATACATTAATGTAAAACATAGCACAAATTAATATGTTATAAAATATATTAAAGCAATAGTAGCACAAAACCTGGGAGGGCAGAAATGGAAGTATATTATTATAAGTTTCTTATACTGTATATTAAGTGACATAATATACCTTGAAAGTAAACTGTGATAAGTTAATGAGGTATACTATAAACCCAAAAGAAATAAAATGACACAAAGAATAATATTGTAACTAACATGCCAGCAAAGGAGAAAAAAATAAAATATTCAACTGATCCAAAAGAAAGCCAAAAAAGAAAGAACAGATGTAACAAATAGAAAATAAATAGCAAGATGCTAGATTTCTGCCTAACACATAATCATCAAATTAAACATAAGTGGTCTAATCCACCCAATGAAAAACCAGAAATGGGCTGATTGGATAAAAAAGCAAAGCACAGCTAAATGCTGCCTAAAAAAGTCATTTGTTAAATATAAAGACACAAACAGGTAAAAGCAAAGAGATGGAAAGATATAGCATGCTAATGCAAACCAAAAGAAAACAAGACTAGCTCTGTTAATAGCAGATAAATACATTTCAGAGCAGAAATACTAGTGCAAATAAAGAAAATAATTTCCTAATGATAAAGAGAAAGATTAGGCAGGAAGAGAAACAATCCCTAAAACTTTATGCACATAATATACTATTTATAATATGATTCATTCATTGTGTTGTACATTTTTATGTGTGGATGTCTGACAAATGTATCCATGTATCCACAAGTACAGTATCATACTGAATAATTTCACTGCTTTAACAAATTCATGCGATCACCTTTTTACCCCATCCTCTCCCCCCAGAGCACTGGCCATCACTGATCTTTTTACTGTCTCCATAGTTTTGCTTTTGCCAAAATATCATAGAGTTAGAATTGTATACCACGTAGACTTTTCAGATTGGCTTCTTTCACTTAGCAGTATGCATTTAAAGTTCCTTCATAATTTTTAAAAAGATTTTATTTTATTATTTACAGAAAGAGAGGAAGGGAGAGAGGCAGAGAGGGAGAGAAACATCAATGTATGGCTGCCTTTCACCTGCCTCCAGCTAGGGACCTGGCTGGAGACCTGGCTTGCAACCTGGTTATGTGCCCTGGCTGGGAATTAAACCAGCGACCTTTGGGTTCACAGGCTAGTGCCTTATCCACTGTGCTACCATCCAGGGCCCTTCATAATTTTTTTGATAATTCATTACTTTGTTGTTGAATAATATTCCATCATATGGATATACTCAGTTTATTCATCTAGTCACCTGCTGAAGGGCATGATTGCCACATCATGTGATAAGAACATGCTTAGTTGTGTAAGAGAATGCCAAACTGTTTTCCTAAGTGGCTTTACTAATTTGTATTCCCACCAGCAATGAATGAGAGATTCTTTGCTCCCCATCTTCACCAGCATTTTGTTGTCAGTTTTTCGGGTTTTAGACATTCTAATAGATGTGTAGTGCCAATCTCATTGTTCTTTTAATTAGTTTTTGTTTTAATAGATAATTTAAACATATTTAATATTTTGAGGTTTTTACATTTACATCAATTTACATTTTTGACTAAAATAAAATCAAACTCAAATTTAAATATCATCACTATTCATTTTGTAAAACCATTTAGATAATTACTACCAAGAGAACAAAACTTATATGAAATCTTATAACAACATAATATTTTGCTAAAATGAAGGCAAGGAAAACAAATTATAGGGAATAAATATGCTATAAATATAAATATACAATTATATTTCCTTATTCACCAAAACATTGATAACTCATCCATACTCAACGCATGCTCAATAAAATTAAATGTATTCATTTCTGATATTTTGCTAGCCTTTAGCCCTTTATTTTTCAGTTTTGTTATTGTGAGGCTATATTTTCAGAGACTTTGGAGGACATATTTAATTCAACAATTCATATATAATTTTAACATATTTAGATATGTGGCAATGGTGATCCCTACTTGGACTCTTTCCTTGAAGTCCTGTTTGCTGGGGCAGCTCAGTTTTTGAGAATCACTGAGAGTTGTGGATAATCTCAACAGAAACAAACACATACACAAATGCAGACAAAATTGGTGTTCACTTCAGGGACTCGCAGGCTCCCCAAAACCCCAGGGACTCCTGGCCAGCGGCCGCTGCTCCGCATTTCCTACATCACCACCATTTTGCTTCCCTACAGCACAGTCCTGAGATTGGCGTCCTTTCTCCTCCTCAGTCAGCCTCCTCCAGCACCACACACACACACACACACACACGCCCCATTCCTTCAGCAGCAGTTCATGCCTCCAGCCTGCTGTCTAGCACGTCCAGCAAGCGAGCTGGCCCAGACCCTCCCTGCCATTCCCTTCCTGCAGCGCAAGACTGGGTCGCGGCCAACTTGTGAGACTTGCTGTTCTTTCAGTGTGTCTCTAGGCTTTTCTATTTCTGACTCTACTTCAGTCGTTTTCCACCTGAAGCTCCCTGTTCCTTCCCTCTGCTTACTGAAACTCTACCATTAGTCAAGGTTCCCTGATGTAACCTTTCATCCCCCCACCCCACCTACTCTAAAAGAATTGCTTCATTTTCTGACCTCTCAGCACAACTGTTTGCCTGTTCATTCTTTTACGCATCCTTCCTGCCTTCATTCACGCCATCAACTGTTTAGCACACTTGCTGAGCGTTCATAGCATTGGGCACTCTACTGGTGGGGATAGTTCCCGCTCTGGAAGAAGGCGACAGATGAATTTGAGGACCGTGGAAATGCGTGAAGGCCCTGTGGCCAGTAAGATGCACAGGCTCTGAGTCAGACGGCTGGGCACCCAGACTGGCTCTGCCAGTACTGGCTGGGTGACCTGGGCCAAGTCACTTCACCTCCCTTGGCCTGTGTCATTATCTGTAAAATATGTAATTGTCATCTGCACTCACCTCATAGGGTCCATGTGAGGATTAAGTGAGTTTGTTCTGTAAAGATCTGAGAAGCATTCCTTGGCAAGTACTCAGGACATAGTAAGTACTATTATCATTATCATTGTAAATAGAGGGAAAATGTCAAGTGAGAGTAGACTTGCTTGAAGCTACGTGTCTGAGAAAAGCCTGCACTCTACCCTGCATTCTGCAAAACTGGTTGAAGAAGATTAAATACACAAGCAGGCTTTTGGCAGGGCTCCTTTTCCAAGTTCATTCAGGATCTGGTTATATCGGTTTCAGGTGCTTTTGCTGACTTTTGTCCTATAACCAATTTATTCTTTCTTGACTTAAAGAGTGGCTTTTAAAGGTCACTACTTCCATTTGCATTTTTAAAATCACTATGTAGCTGATAAGCTTGCAAAAAAGTTAAAAATTAAAAAAGCCTTTTCTATAAGGTTATACAAACACATCATATTCTTCTAGAAAGACAGCCTTCAGAGGTATGAAATCAGAAGATTTCATGGATGATTTTTAGGATGGGATGTCACAGCAAGTATAGGTTAGTCAGCAAGCAGGTAACTGTCTTTTTTTCAAAATATTACAGTGTATTTTATTACAGTGGGGAGTGTTTGGAAGTCGGTTATCTGCTTTTAGTTTGTGGATTATACCTTTTCTAGCTGGAGAGAGTGGGAAAGCTATTTGAAATTCTTCATTTTCATCCTCTGCATTAAGAGGTCTTAGTTTTATTTTCTGTAATAGGGCAATAACACCTCTATTCAGGATTAAGTAAGACAGTGTACATGAAAGTGCATGGAACTAGAAGGAACGGTGGGAGGGAGGGAGGAAAGGGTGAAATAGATTTATGCTTGACTTTTTTTTTAAGATTTTAAAATTTATTACTTTTAGAGAGGGGAAGGGAGGGAGGCAGAGAAGGACAGAGACATCAAGGTATGGTTGCCTTTCACCTGCCTCCAGCTACAGACCTGGCTGGAGACCTGGCTTGCAACCTGGTTATGTGCCCTGACTGGGAATTGAACCAGCGACCTTTGGGTTTGCAGGCTGGCTTCTATCCACTAAGCCACCAGCCAGGGCTTATGCTTGACTTTTTAAACATGAGCTTCAGGTAAGAGTGCATTTGAGAAGTATTTTGTTATGGCATTGACTTTATGCGTTTAAACTCACATCTTTTTGAATGAAGTTCATTGGGTGCTTTGACTTTGCTGAGCTGCTTGCTTTTTTGGCTGGCATATTAACCCATTATACACTTTCTCCTCTGGAATAGTTGGGTCGCATTTCGGTGCCTGACCATGAGTTATTGTGACTCAGAATCTTTAGGAAGTTGACTACATGCAGAAACATTACGAGTATCAGAGGGAGAACCTGGCAGATTTCCATAAATCACTTTTACTGAGAGCGGAGTCACTTATTGTGCAGCATTTTAGGGCAGTGTTCAAGAAAAAATAAACATGAATGTCATTTGTCATGACAGTGATACGTTCCGACACCAGTGGAAAAGAGCAAGTTCCACGAAAATTTATATCCTATGCCAGATTATTTGTCACATAACTATTTCAGGCTCTTTGGTAAAATGCTAGGAAGTATGGCTGAATGAGATATCACTCGCTCTTCATCCTGTGTCCTCCCAGATCCATTTTCAGCCATTCTGTCTGCTTCGCTGAGGCCCCGGAGGCTTTGGCAGGGTGGCACTGGGTCAAAGCATTTCTCCTCAAGTCCTTGCTGGTGACATCAAGCTCCGGGCAGCACACACTCCCTCGCTGCCACAGCTCCTGCGGGTGTGGGAAAGAGAGGCTGCCTGCTACTGCTTGTTCTGAGTGCCTCGGTTTTCCTCCTGGTTCTCCTCACCCTGCCCTCGCCCTGTTATTTTAATAGATCCCCATGAAAATGCCAGTCACAGGGACTTGTTTTCTGCTGGGGCCCACTCCGATATATTCTCTCTCCATGAAGTAAAGTTTATGAAACTCTTCAGGGATGGGGACCCCACAAGAAAGGAGACCTCAACCTATCAATTATGCAGGCTGCATTTTCCAAATGATTTCGGATACCTTCATCACCACGTCCATTTTATTAAAATTTTGCTGAAATAAAGTGCAGGGTTGCATGTGGAGGCAAGGCTCAATTCCGTTTTCTTGGACACCTTTAATCAGGGAGGTTCCGCAGAAGATAGTCTTGTGCGAGGTTTGGGGAAATGTTTCGTAGCTCATGCACATTGTTGTTGATCAGTAGAATGACCTCCCTGGGGTGAGGTACAGACACACCTCTAAGTGCCCCACCAGCCCCAGGACACCCCTTTCCCAGCTCTTGGCCATTAGCTCCCTCAAGAGAGGCTCCAGATCCTGCAGGACACCCAACCCTTCGAGATCTGAGGCAGTGGCAACTGGCAGCTGCTCCAGCTCATTCTTGCTCTCCGCCTTCCTTTCCTGCCTGCCGAGCTTCTGACTTCGAGCTCCGGCATCAGCTCTACAAAGTTTTCAACTTCGTGTGTGTACGTGCATTCATGTCGGGGGATAAGTGAAAATTCAAATATTACTCAATCCTTTTGTAACTTCCCTTTGAATTTAACGTCTGTGTTTAACATGCTTTTTTCCTCAACTCCTATTAAGAGTTTTCCCTACGTGCTCTGAGCAGGAATTGAAACCAGCAAGTTTTCTGTTCTCGGGGTGGTGCGCAATCCACTCAGTCACATCCGTTGAGGACTTCCAGTCAAGAGAAGGCACAGGTAGATATGCTTCACTCCCTCACACAACCAGAGGAAGGAATTATAACTAAATCTCACAACAGGGAACACCCCAAGCTGTCAGAATATTGAGTGGTATGGAAATCTAACAACCAAAGATTTAAAGAAGCCACATTCATCCAGATAAAAGGAGGGCAAAGATGCAGAGATGGTATCAAGGCAGCTTTACCTAATTACAGAAGCAAACATACGGAGGCTGCCAAATTGGATAAAACCTCAGAAAAACAACTAAATGAAACAGAGATAGTCAACCTACCATATGCAGAGACCAAAACACTGGTAAACAGAATGCTCAAAGAACTCATCGAGTACGGCGACTACATAAAGGAAGAAATGAAGTTTACACTAAGTAAAATAAAGAAAAATCTGCAGGGAACCAACAGTGAAAGCAAGGAAGCCGGGATACATATCAATGAGTTGGAACATAAGGAAGAAATAAGCATCCAACCAGGACAGAAAGAAGAAGAAACTATTTTATATTTTTTTCTTTTTCTTTTTCTTTATTTTTTTAATGAGGATAGTATAAGAGGGCTCTGGGACATCTCCAAATGTGCAACATCCAAATCATATGGACGCCAGGAGAAGAGAAAAAGCAAGAAATGAAAACTTATTTGAAAAAATAATGGAGAAAAAAAATGCCCTAATTTGGTAAAGGAAACAGAAATTTAAGTCCAGGAAGTAGAGAGAGTCCCAAACAAGCTAGACCCAAAGAGGACCACATCAAGACACATTCTAATTAAAATGACAAGGATTAAAGATGGAAAAAATCTTAAAAGCTGCAGGAGAAAAGCAGAGATTCACCTAGAAAGAAGTTCCCACTAAACCATCAGCTGATTTCTCAAAAGAAACTTGGCAGGCAAGAAGGGGCTGGCCAGAAATATTAAAAGTAATGAAAAGCAAGGACCTACAACCAAGATTACTCTATCCAGCAAAGCTAGCATTTAGAATGGAAGGAAGGACAAATATAGTGCTCCTCAGAAACGTAAAGCTCAAGGGGTTCATCATCACCACACCCTTATTACATTAAATGTTAAAGGGACTTATTTAAGAAAAAGAAGATCAAAACTATGAATGCTAAAATGACAACAAACTCACTACTATCAACAGCTGAATCTAAACACACACACACACACACACACACAAACTAAGCAAACAACCCAAACAGGAACAGAATCATAGGTATAAAGATCATTTAGAGGGTTATGGCAGGGAAGGGGAAGAATGGGGAAAAGGTGCAGGGATTAAGAGGCATTATTGGTAGGTGCAAAATAGACAGGGGGATGTTAAAATGTATAGGAAATGGAGAAGCCGATGAGTTTATATGCATGATCCATGGACATGAACTAAGGGGGTGGGATATTGCTGGACACAAGGAGGGTGCCAGGCAGAGGGGGTGGAGGGAAAAAGTGGGACAACTGTAATAACATAATCAATAAAATATACAAAAAATATTTTTCTCTATATCGCTTTTAATAGATTATGATGTGCCTTCTTCTTATTTATTTTTCATTTCTGTATTCTAGGGAACAAGGCTGGGCAAGAAGTTCTTAGATATGACACCAAAATCATGGCCCATAAAAAGAAGAAATGAATACATTACTAAAATTTAAAACATTTTTCCTTGCAAAGAGAATGCAGGATTTGCAAGCCATGTGGCTGACAAAGGTCTTATATCTCAAATAGATAAAGAGCTCTCAAAGCTCGATTGTAAACAATCCAGTTTTAAAACAAGAAAAAGACATGAACCAATATTTCACCAACGAGGAGAATTAGGATTTAATATCTGAATTTGGCGGGGGCTAACATCCAGTCTATAGCATCACATCTTACACAGACAGGAGAAACCTCTGTTTTAATGTCACTCACAGAAGTTGCACAGGTTGGTCCCACTTACATCTGCTGGTGAAACTTTAAATACCTGGCCTCAGCCTCTGCAACAAGGTGGGGATTGGTCTTTACTCAAAAGAAGAAGGAGGAAATGGCGCTGGCAGACAAGAAGCTGTCCTTGTCATGAGGACCTAACATGTCAAGGCTCTCCAAAATTTGACCTTATTTTCCAGCTAGATCATCACCACAGCCTTCCTCCACTTTCAAATTCCCATAGGTGACGGTCATTAGTCATCAGTTCAAAGCACAGGTATACTTAAATCATTCCCTTGTCGCTTAATCGACAATGAGTCCCTATGACGTACAGACGAAGTTCAAACCCTTTTACTTTCCACGACAGGAGTTTCCTTCATAATACCATTTCACCTTGGTCACCCTCTTCTTTGCTAACCTTCTTTGTCCTCTCAGTTGGCCATTCCCTGGATATACCATGCGCTTTCAGTTCTCCCTGACTTTCCTCATAACACACCCTCCACCAGGTGATCATCCTGAAAGCTCATCACCAACTCCTGAAACACAGCGCAGCCTGCCAAACCTGTCCCCAATGAAATTCCTTTTAGGAACTCATTTTTCATCATTCTAATAAAAAGAGCCTACCCATTCCTTAGTCACTTATTTTTTATTGCCCTACATTATAATAATAAATTCTACATTTTCTTATTAATGACCATGATTATATTGCAAATGACATTTACTACACATTATTCATCTTTCTATGCCAGGAGCCCCTAGTCTCGGAATTTTTACCTAACAAGTGCATTAGACATATTTATGAAATGGAATTGCTTTGTAAGCACTGAACTGATCAGAGGAAAGAGAAAAACAAAAACCTCAAGTCAGGTCTCTTTGGATAAGGCACTCATTTAAATTGGATGAATTGCTTTATCAACAATCTAGTATTATTCATTACTTAGTCCTCTCTAAGTCTATATGTGCTTGTTTAGAATTGTTTTGAGTGAGTTGTGTTAATATTCGAAGCTTTGCATCCGGAAGAACAAGTAAGAGCTAGTCTCAGCTATAACAAGGAAGTGACAGCTTTACATTTTTAGCAGAAGTATAACTTATCTCAGTCAAACACTTGCTAGGTCATTTCACGTGTCACTTGTGTTACTTTCTTTTTTAATTCTCACGCCTCAAAAATAACAAAAGAAGCCCGGCTAGATGGTCAGATGGTTAGAGTGTGGACCTAATACACCAGTGTTACAGTTAGGGTACAGATCTTCAGTTAGGACACATGCAAGAAACAGCCGATGAATGCATAAATAAATGGAACAGCAAACTGATGTTTCTCTCCCCCTTCTTCTCTCTTTAAAAGGTTAAAAACATTAAAAAAAATAAGAAAAGAAAATTTTAGTTTTCCTTGCTGCTAATTTTCTTGTGGCTGGAGGTAGAAATGAAAATAGTTTCAGGTTGAATTGTGTTAAAATATGACAAGATCTATTTCATACTAATCTTTTGTTGATGTTGGCCAATTCACTAGTTCTTTGTTATAGTAAGACAGGAAAAAATACTGCTATAGAGTTTGAAACGGAATAAATTCTCAATGAAGATTAATAAACTGTTTAAAATTAGTCCTACATTGGACTTAAAAGGACACCTCTTCCTAAAAAACAGGCTTTCATATTAACCTGTTTGTAATTTTACTTGTTCCTCTGTCTATTTCTCTCCTGGCTCTCTCTGACCTCTTTTTGTGTCCATAGTTCTTGTATCTGATCTGATTCAAACTATTTCATGCACTTTGTATTAACCCTGGTTGTAGGGGAAGATTTAGGACACCAGTCAGAGTTCAGAATCACAGATCTCTCTTATTAAAGCAGGCTTAGGAAGTATATGGGTGGATTGAAAATGAACTATAAGGCTAATATTTTTAGTTCTAACTCTCCATCTAATACTGAGTCATTTCCTAACACAGGGAACATCAGTTCACTTTCTAGGGCAGGGAAAACAAAAGAAAAGACAAATCATGGGACAGTGACTCATGGAATCATTCAGGTACAGTTCACGCTCCAGAGCTCCAGCAGAATCAGGCTGAAATGCATCCCGACCTGAAAGCACATCCTGAGTTAACCCTTTCCCCTGTCCTGTCCGTCTTTCCTTACTCCCCTTCTAGCGCTCTTGCAACAAATCGCTTGCATGAGAATCCGCGCTGCAACAGCAGGGTTCTCGGCGCGCCAATTTGGGACTCACATACCATTTCTTAGGTATTCAGAAAAAAATGCATAGTTATAAATGGCAGTTCATTTCTACCATTACAACATTTCATTGTAAGTTAAACAGGTTAGTGCGTTTAGACTTCAAAAACTAATCACGCCCTGGCTGGTAGCACAGTGGATAAGGCACCCGCCTGCGAACCCAAAGGTCGCAGGTTCGATTCCCCAGCCAGGGCACATAAACAGGTTGCAGACCAGGTCTCCAGCCAGGTCTGTAGCTGGAGGCAGGTGAAAGGCAACCATACATGGATGTCTCTCTCCCTCTCTGTCTCTCTCCCTTCCCCTCTTTCTAAAATAATGAAATAAAATCTTTAAAAAAAAATCTACCAAAAAAAAAAAAAAAAAAAAAGCTAATCACGACTGGGACATTTTTTAATGGAGGGGGAAATGCTCTGAATTCCAAACAACTTTCTTACAAGGACTTCTGAATTGCAAACCATTTAAAGGATGCGGACAAGACACACTTGACAGAGGAGGGGGAATGAATGTTTCAAGTCAGCAGGGCAATTGAAGTGGGGGAATCTGGCTTTTGCAGGTCCCCGCGCTGGGATAAGGAGGGGAGGGTGGCGGGTAGGGCGTGTGGGCCCTTGGGCAGCTGAGCTCATGGGTGAGTACCTAAACACAGCTGCTTCTTGTCTAAGTTGTAATGAAGAAGATATCTCTAGCACTAGGCATAATGTCAGGAGGCAGTCAAGACAAGACCTACATCACCTGGACTCTCTCCCCTGTTAGCAGTTGGTCTAATGGGAGTGCAGTATGTAGAGTGAGACTGCAGCCCTTCACAGACTGGGAGAAACACACTTGCCTGACAGAGTGAAGCAACGTGACTCCCGCCGGCCCACTGTCTGTGTTGGAACAGGAAGGTCTGGCCCAAAAGTACCGAGCACCGAGCCAGTGTCAATAGAATTAAAAGTGTGGGTGCTCGATCCTTTGGGGACAGACCTCGTCCTGGACTCGGCCAGTTGACACTTGGCTGCCGAGCTGTTCGTCTCCTGGTCTAAGGTGTCCAAGTGTCGTCTACAAATTGTGAACATGGTTCAGAGGGTCCATGAAGCCTCTATAAAAGCTGGTTGGGGCAGACTTCTTTTCATCGTTGGTGTGCCTAAGCGCTTGAAGGTTTTCCGAAAAAGAGCGTCAGAAACAAACCAAAGTCAATAGTCTTGTAGATGGAACTGGGATTTTAAAATAGTTTTCTAGGTATTATTAAAGAATTTAAAGAATCTTATTAAAGATCCCAAGGTTCTGCCCTTCACAGAGATGAAGTAAGAGATGGACGATTTCATCAACCTCATTACCTGTATATCTGGATACATCTTAAAGCCTTGCCGAAGTCAGTGGCCCAATAACCTTCATCACTGGTGAAGAACAAAGGCCGACTTGAGATGAGAGGAAAAAGAAAAAGGAACGATTTGCAAGCAAAACTAGCTTATAAAGGGAGCAAAATCTGTGAAGGGTTAACCACCTTAGGATCCAAAGTGGGTGGGTATCCAGAGACCTCCTGTACCCCCACCACTTTCTCTTCTCGATGGCTTGAAACTCTGCTACTATTGCCGTCATTTCTAGCTGCCCAATTAGCAAAAAAGGTCATTGATACAGCAAGGACAACGAGATGCCACTTCAAGCACCATCACGGTCGCTCCCTTGAGGTCGGGGCAGAGCCTGCAGTCCCTGCCCAGCCAGCTTCAGGGGAGCAAGCCCCCCACCCCCGCCCTGCGCCCTTGGGTGCACCCATCTCTAGAGTCTCCCATCTGGGCCGGGGGAGCAGAAGCCTCCCGAGTACCAGCAGCTGCGGGATTGTTCCCCCTACAGGTTGGGGACTTTGCAGGAGAACTCGGGGCTGTTGCCTTGGGAACGGGCCCTACCTCTGAGCCTGGTTTGTTCCTCCAGCCTCAACAGCATTCAGGGGCCAGTTTGGGTCTTCTCTGTGACCCTTGGGTTTGCTGCGGTGTCCCGAAGGTGAAATGGCAGTGACTGGATGGTCTCCTTCCCACCAGGTGGGCTCAGATGCCGTTGATCTGTCAGACACCCTTTCCTTGCCCCCTGGGGAGGTGGTCCTTTTAGATTCATTTAAGGCACTTCAGCTGATGCAAAAACAGTGGACGCCGCCCTACGGGGCCTATGCGAAGGAACAGCTTCTTCTGGACTTAAGATGTCCCTGGAGTCGGCCAGCCACCCTCTCCAGCTCTGGAAGTGTCGCCTGATGCGAGGAGCCTTCCTCTACCCAACTCGGCTTTTTGCTTATACGCCTTGAGTGTGGCATCTAAGAAACCGTTGCTGTGGCAGAGTCATAAGATACCCTCCTATATGTATCATTGAGCAGCTTTAGAATGTGTCTCCTGTTAGATCGCATATCCACCTGCAACCGACTCTTGTGCCAAGGGTGAATTAGAAATCCAATTTTATTTTTCACTCAGTTGTCCTTGGTCTCCCTTATGGGGAAGATTGTCCCTCTTCCCAGTTCCCTGTAGTGTGCCTCTGTCACATACCAAGCATCCATTTGTGGGGGGGCCATTTTATTTTCTTGTTGCTGGAATATAGGAATGACATTCCTTTTTTAAAAAATTGTTGCTTTATTACATTTATCCCACCCACCCCCATGGCTCTCCCCTGCCCCACCCTTTCTATCCGCTCTCCCAGTCAATCCCCACATATTCATGTCCATGGGTCATTTACACTAGTTCCTTGACTAAACTGTTCCCCTTCTTTTAAATATATTGCTTTTCTACCCAGCAGCCTCCCTGAAGTATTTTAAACTGCGTCGATGGCTTCATATGTTCAATGCTAAGCATTTCAAATGCCTGGCCAAGCAAATACATGGCCCTAGGAAGAAAAAGCTTCCAAAGCATTCCAAAGGCTCTTGTAAATCTAATTTTAACTTGTAAATCTGTTTCTTTTCAATATTCGAATACCTCCTATTCCTTACTAATGCTTCCTGGGATCACTATCTGTGCTCAAGAGTCTTCTGTTTCAGAGCCTTCCTAGAAAACTTGCTTGAGATGCAAAGAAAGCATTTCTCAAGTGAGAAGTGGCGAGTCATGGGAGCATAAAGTAGTTCTCCTTTGGCTTCAGTAATCAAAAATGAAAGCGAATGAGGTGGCGACATCTACTTCTCTGCACAAAACACAGGGATTTCCCAGGGGCTGAACGAAGGGCAGCTGTGGTAACTGGCAGTTGTGCGGGGTGGAAGCTGAGAGATAAGAGATGGCTATCTGGCCTGGGAGCCCCATTCCCCCAAAGGAAACCAGCTACAGGGCTGGGATAAGGTGCTGCTTTGAGGCAGCTTTGCACACACAGACATCAACAGGGATGGTGGCGCCGGAGAGCACAGGTCTGTGCTGGCACTTGAGACACTTGATGGTGCTCACAAAGTAAGTGGGGGACAATTTTCCATCAGGCGACATGATAGCTGAGAGCTTCAATTTTATGCAAGGGTGCTGAGTCAGTTCCATTTGAGCTGCTTTCAGTTGATCTCAGTCACCCATAAGCTGGTCACAAATATTTCCAATAATTCTTCAATTCCAAGATCCCATCTACTATAAGATACACTTGTATTGAAGGGCGGCTCTCCAGGAATTTGTTTTAAAGCCCAAATGAAACACACATATCCTAGTATAAAAAATGTTACAAAAAAAAAAAAAAAAGAAAGAAAAAGAAAAACGTTACAATATGGGTCTTAGACGTAAAAATAAATAAGCACAAAATGACCCTAGGGCTGGTGGTGGGAATGAGTCAGACATCTGGCTTTAGCAGATGCCCATACTCATTAAGGAAAGATAATGACGGTGGGATGAACCAGCACAGCATGTGTCGGGCTCAAGAGCAGAGCCTCCTGCATGGCATTACTGTACAACTGAAGGTGTCTCCTCTGCCTGGCCTCATTCTGAGGCCATTGTTCCCAATTAGTGTCACTATCTATTCACTGACAGGCATTTATTGGGTATTTACCATGTGGCCCACACTGTGACAGGACCGTGAGGAAAAGAGAATGAGGATCCTATTTCCTTACCGGTAAGACTTCCCCATATTCACTCATTAAGAACTAAAACATCAGCTCCTTGTCAGGCACTGAGTAGGCCCAAGAACACAGAGACAAATAAACATTAAGTTGCCAATTCTTACTTCAAAAAATAAAAATAGATAGACGATATTAGAATACCACTTACATAGTTGGTCCCATTCTTCTTTCAATTTAAAATTGTAAGTCAATTGTACATTTCAAATAAATAGAATCACATTAATCCATCAGAGTCTCTAAAATGCCAACATCTTTGTATTACAAACACTTCAAATAGCATACATAGATTATTCCTAAACCCCAAATAAAAGTATTAATACTAATGGTATGATTTCATTTAGCATCTTCCTATTTAATTTAAAATCTTGCTCTGATTGAAAAGTCATTCACCCTTTCAATAAAGTAGCTATAACACGGAAGGTGACCAGAAGTCCCATTTCAGGAGACCTGAGGTCACTACCCAGAACAAGTTATTGTTATGAAGTATCTCTAGCTTACGACTTTATCATTACTCACCAGTAAGAAATTTGAGGCTGGAAGGGGACCTAGGGGAAGTTTAGGAACAGGGTAACCTTTTCTGAACTACCGGTAGACACCTGAGTCCTCCTGAAGATCATTTCCAAGAGTGGCCTCCAATCCCAAACTCTTCGGGTGCAATTTCCCAGCCTGCCTCTCTGAGTTCACAAGGTCAACACCCACCAACAGCCATTCCTTGGGAGCACAGCAGGCTGGGGGTGTGCACTCTAACCAGGTCAGGCTATGGGAGAGCAGACCCAAGGACACAGCCTGCACAAGCCCTGGAAGGGGGCTAAGAGCCCTTCGTACTTGGAATCTGTGCTGCACAGCTTAGCCTGCCCGGGTTTGAGCCAGGAGTGGGGGGAGTGACAGCACAGATGGGTGTCTCTTCCACGCAGGGACTTCTCAGCTCATAGGAGTGCTCAGCTAGCAGGGAGACATAGCTGGACCCCCTACAGTGAGGGGGCCCAGGACAAGGCTCCCTCCCATCTTGGCCTAGGGGCAAAACTGCACTAAAACTAGGACAGAAAGGGTGCTTTTCTGGCTTCTTTAAGTAGAGTTATTAAGCCAAATATAAAGATTAGCCTAGGAAATGAAGGGACACAAAAGTAGAGCTGAAAGGGTATGCCAATAGCATCTTGCTATCTTGAGGCCCCATAGGTGAGACTTTAACTAGAAACATTTTATTTTTAAATGTTTTTTAATTATTATTTATTATTTTTAGAGAGAGGGAGAGAGACATCAATATATGGCTGCCTTTCACCTGCCTCTAGCTATGGACCTGGCTGGAGACCTGGCTTGCAACCTGGTTATGTGCCCTGGCTGGGAATCGAACCAGCGACCTTTGGGTTCACAGGCAGGTGCCTTATCTACGGTGCCACCAGCCAGAACTAGAAATATTTTTCACAGTTCTACAGAATATAACAGTTTCTCAAGCAACCAAAGCAGTTAATTCACTGAAACTTACTATTAAGCATTTCTCACCGGCGTCATGCTGGAATTTCTTTATAAGAGAGGCTTGGAGGCTGGTGAGCCTGATGGGAGTGGGGAGACTTGAAACTGCATCTGCGCGGTTACGGGTTTAGGGTTTACGTAAGCCGGGGAAAATGCGAAAGGAACAGGTGGGAGGTGGTGCCACTAGTTCTTTGCCTCGGCCATGTGTGCGGATCTGTTCCGCCCCTAAATTCCTCCTAGGCCTGTAACTAGCGTAAACAAATTAACAGCATTAAAAATATCGGTTTGCTTCTGTGTCATATTCTTCTGAGGCAAGTATCAACACTGATCCTTTGGGAATCTTTAAGAAATACTCACAGATGACATACGAGGAAACAATACAAATGAGTAAAATCTCAAAAACACAAACTTCGAAACATGGTTCTGTTTTAGGAAATGAAGCGCAACTTGTGAAAAGTGAAAGAAATCATACTTGGATAAAGCTTGTCACCACCTCTCTCCTCTATACTTACCTGTTCTAAAATGCGAAGACAAAACAACTTCCTGTCCTGGCTGGTGTGGCTCGGGTTGATTGAGTGCCGGCCTGCGAGCCAAAAGGTCACTGGTTCGATTCCCACTCAGGGCACATGCTTGGATTGCAGGCCAGGTCCCCAGCTGGGTACATGCAAGAAGCAACCAATTGATTTACAGTATTTCTTGCAAATCTATGTTTCTCTCCCTCTCTTTCTCCCTCCCTTCTCCTCTCTCTAAACATAAATAAAATCTTAAAAAATAATTATAAAGTCCCTGTGTTGATTTAAATATTCCCTAGGAACTAGGCAAATCTTAATTTGAATTTATAAATTCAAATCAAAGGAAAGCTGTCAGTCAGATCCTTTCCTGCAGGTTCACCTGTGACTTTTACTCCATATAGACTATAATAAACCACATGCTTAATTGGATACCTGGAATTTTGCATAGAAGGCCGTGCCCATCCATGTTATTTTTCGATTTTGTGATTTCAATTCTAATTTGTAATTGCTAATGTGATCCACATGTCTGAGGCATAGGGTAAAAGATAGTTGTAACTTTGAAGTGACTAGTTCACTACAGGGGAATGCTTTAAGATTTGGGGTATCTTCCGGCCTGATCCCCTGTGAGACTGAAATTCTAATTCAACAAGTACCTAACTGAGGGCTGAAAAGAGATAAGTCAGTATGCTGATATAATGAAGAAAAAGTTACATATTTCAAAGAAACTTACATTCAAATGAGATATGCCATGTGTACTCAGATTACACCATAATTTATGTAATTATTCTTTTACTGTTGGTGCTGAAGTTGTCTCCAATATTTTATCACTCAAGATGTTATCATAAATGTGCATGTATTCATTTATTCAATAAATATTTGGTAACTATGATATGGCAACCATTAATCGCTGTGCTGCAAGATTTCCTATCACTGTAACAAATGGAACATGTATACAATACTCCACAGTTTCTGTGAATTTTCTCCTGTGAGAAATCTTGGTTCAAAAATAGCACCAGCTTATGATTTGAAAGCACACAGGAAGCCAGCTTTACTAATCTCAAGGGAGCAGTTATAGAATGCATACCCATGAGAATCATATCTGCCTCAGGAGAGTTTATAAAAAATCCAAACCCCTTTGTTCTTTCGAAGACTATGCCCAACTAGGGGCAAAAACCCTCCAAAAATGGAGAGTTCTAGGTCTTCTCAGATATATGAAACCCATGATAGGTGGAAAAAGAAAAGCTAAGCTGAAGATAATTTAACCACAGAAAAATAAGACGCATCTAGCAAACTTCATTTTATAAATTTCCTAAATTTAACATCATGCATATTCCACACTACTGCTTCATGCAACTAAATATAAACCCCCAAATAGTAAATTTGTAATGAAAAGGGAAAGATGGCTTGTTTTTCTTCTAAATTATCCAAGTTTTAATTTCTTTAAGACTATAGCACACCAAATATTTTTCTTCAGCACTTCATTCACGAGATACCCTTCCTGCTTACGGTTAAGATGAAACTCAAAATGCCTAATTATAAAATGTTCTCAACCACTAGTTTATTTATTGTGTTAAATACTGTTTGGGCGACCTCTAGTGTGAAACATGGTATAAGTACCTGTACCAGACAGAAAATCCTTTTAATGTTTACAAGTTTGCTTACAGACAAAAGTGGCATCTAAAATAGTATTTCACCAAAGGAAATGTGGCTTTAGTTCCTTTCAACTTGGAGTTCACATTTTTATGCAATTAAACATAATTCTGAAGACAAAGACATTTGACAATCAACAGGAGGGTGGTAATATTTACAGTATGCTACCCCAGGCAATGGAATACCACACAGCTATAAAAGAGGACTAACATGAGGAGCTCTTCATGCTCCTCCATTTAGAATCCATATAGAATCATCCTCCATATAGAATCATCTCCATTATATGTCAAAGAAAGTAGAACCAAAAAAAAAAAAAAAATGTACAGAACTACACTATTTGGGTACTATATGAATGTTAGAAGGGTTAAAGTATCATATATATTTGGATTTGCTTATTCACCCATTAAAAAATCTCTGGAAGGATACATAAGAGATGCCTGGCAATGGCATGGAAAATGAGCAGATGTTGGGAACTGCATTCCTTTGTATACTTTTGTGTTTTGAATGAAGCCTTGACTATTTAAAATATTAAATGACTACAATATATCATTTTCTATCTAAAACATATTTTTCATTATTAATTTTTAATTCTGTATCTTTTTTCCCATGGAAAATATTTTTGCTTACTTAAATGCCAAGTTGTAAGACAGCATTTGACAGTGACACAGAAGGAACCTAACAGGCAGGATTAAGTTGAGGTTATATCTTATAGCATGAAATAGTAACAGCTGTCCTGGCATGTCTTGACAACATGTTCACTGGTTCCAGACCAAACTTCCTTATCAGCAGTAAGTGTAAAAAAATGATATCCTGACTAGTTAGTTCATAATTTAAAACTCTTATCTTTAAATATACAGGGTGGGGCAAACGTAGGTTTACAGTTGTTTGTATGGAAAATAATACAATAATTAATAAATAATAATACAAGATAAACGGTTTTGCATACCCACAACTGGACCTATATGAAAATTATATGAGCTTCATTTAAAAAATAATTAAGGTTTATTTATTTATTATTTTTAGAGAGAAGGGAAGGGAGGGAGGCAGAGAGGAAGAGAAACATCAATGTATGGTTGCCTTTCACAAGCCTCCAGCTACAGACCTGGCTGGAGACCTGGCTTGCAACCTGGTTATGTGCCCTGGCTGGTAATCGAACCATCGACCTTCAGGTTTGCAGGCCAGCACCTATCCACTGAGCCACCAGCCAGGGCACGAGCTTTATTTAAAGTCAAAAAAGTAGACATAAATAAATGGAAATATACACTATGTGCATAGGTGAGAAAATTCAACAGAGTTAAAATGATAATTCTCCCTAAGTATAAATTCAATGTAATTACAATTAAAATTGAAGCAGAGGTGTGTGTGTGTGTGAGCACACGCGCGCCAAGTGCTCACCTTTGATGGTCATTTGAGGGAATGCAGACAGTACTACTCAGAAATGTACTTAGGTTTTAAAAATTAATGTTCAATTTATTGCAGTTATAAATTTTTTAAAAACTGCCATTTTCCTTAAGCTTTTTAATTCAGCTAAAAATCCTAAACTATAAATCTAACAGATTCTGACAATCACTATTAAGGGGGATTTGGATAAAATTTAGTTCCACTCCCAATTTTAAGTCTTAAACATCTAAAAATCACACTCATTAATGTAATATATTTCATTTTCCTTGAAAATATTGCAATTTTCTGTTTTAACAGAATCTGTTCACATACCTATTTTTACAAAGCTAACTTTAAAATTTGTAAAAAGAAACACATTTTCTTGTAGAGCCCACAACAGAACTGTACCTCAGAAAATGATACGTGGAAGTCCTAACTACTAGTAACTCAGAATGTGACCACATTTGGATCTACAGCCTATAAAGAGGTAATTAAGGCAAAACGAGGTCATTCGATGAACCCTAACCCAATACGACTGGTGTCTTTCTAAGAAGAGATTGGGACACAGGGAAAACCATGTGAAGACACAAGGGAGAAAAATGGCCATCAGGAAGCTAAGGAGCGAGAGATCACAAAATGAAATCAACTCCACCATCACCCTGATTTTGTACTATTAGCCTTCAGAGCTGTGAGGAAATGAATTTCTATTGTTCATGCCACCCAGTCAGCGGTAGTCTGTCTTGGGAGCCCTAGCAGACTAGTACACCTTGGCTATTAATTAACACGTGTAAATGTATTTTCCACCCATTTCCAGAGGCCTTTGAATTTGAGGACCTCTCACATTCTGAGAATCATTCCTAATGATATAGAAATAATATTAATTTTCATGGCTTTAACTTATCAATCCCAATTTCCATAAGGATTTTACGGACAATTCTAAATTCTTGTAGCAGAGCAAAGGTTCAAAAATGTTGAAACATTTGTGAAAGAAGGAAATTGTACAGGCTTTCACTGTCAAATATCACGACCTATTAATTCTTGTGTTACTGCTGGGGGCATAGACTAAGAAACTAATAGAAGAGAACACCCAGGAAGAGACCTATCCATATACAACAGAAGCACTAAAGATGATTACAGAAAGGGTGTACAGTCTAACGAATGACTGGTTATCACTGGGGCCTAGTTAATCAGAGGAAAGTGTTTAAAAATTAGATCCCTAAAGCAGTGATTTTCAACACTTTTCATCTCATGGCACATTAGTTCGGCAACTAATTACCAAAATTCTAAGGCACACCAAAAAATACATTTTTAAAAAAATTGCTCTGCCAAAAAAAAAAAAAAATGTATAATTTTGATTCATTCACATTGGATAATTATTGTTATGTTGGTTGTCATTTTTTATTTAGTCAGTGCCCCTGACTAATTAGGTACTACCTGTTTTAAAAATTCTTTCGACATACCAGTTGAAAAATCATTGCTCTACAGCAAAACAAACAAACAATAAAACTTCCAGTGAACTGAAACAATAAATATCAAAAACCAAAATTCTAAAATTTTTAGACAATGAAATAACTCTTTTATAGCCCAAGGGTAGAAAAGTTTTGCTTGATTTCATCTTCATTTTTTTAAACAAATACAAAAAGCACAAAACATAAAGGAAGGCTGATACATTTACTTTAATGTCTGTACAACAAATGATTTTATAAAGAAAGGGTAAATAAAGTGGAGCCACAGACCGGAAAAAAAAAGATTTTCATATAAGTCATTTCAAAAAGGGGTTGTGGGACCACAATCAGGAGCTCTTAATGCTGTGACCTATGATTGAAGTTCTCCGTGGGACATAATAGACACTCGACACTGCTATGTTTTCTAAGGAGATATAAGGTTGAAAAATAATAATAAATTTAAAGTATGAAGACTTTACTTTGCATTATAACCGACAAACCTAGTATCCCGAATATATAATTATCTCCTAAAAATTAAAAAGATAACCCAATTCCCAATAAGAAAATGGACAAGATATACTATGCAATTCAGAGAAACATAATAGGACAATAAACACATAAAAAAAGATACTCAAGTCTCTCTCTAGTAAGCAGATATACACATTAAAGGCACAATGAAACGCCATTCCACCCGTCTGATTTTAAAAAGTTTTAAATGCCTGAGGACATCAAGTTTGGGAAAGGATATGCATCAAAATGAATGTTCATTTTGCTGGTGGGAAAGCCAATTGGAATAATCCATTTGGAGAACAACTTGGCAATTTCTAGCAAAACTTGAATACATTCACCCCTGTATCTCAATTTATCCCTTTATTTAGTCTCTAAAAAATTTCTTAACATATGTATAATATTTCTTGCAGCATTCTTACAGTAAAAATGTGAAATTAAATGTCCATTATTGAGAAAATGGACACGTGGGGGTGTTAACTCAGTAGCATAATGCAGAATGCTACAAATAAACTAAAGCTACATATATCAGCTTGAATACAAAAAAAAAAAAAGCAATTTTCCTAACAATACATACAGGGTGTCACTTACTATAAAGCTTTAAAATGTGCATAACACTAACATCCTGCAGTGAATGGATAAGGGTGGGGAACACGGAGAACTTCAAGTTTATTGCCATAGTTTTATTTTAAAAAAGCAAACAAAAAAACAAATTTGGAAACAAATATGACAAGGTGGCATGGTTTCATATATCTGGATGGTGAACCCACAGGTAAGCCTTTTGATAGTTTCTACATTTTAGGAATGCAACGTTTGTTAGAATAAGACTTAATCCCAAGAATAACCGCCCCCCGCCCCGTATTTGGTACAGGCATTTGACCTTACAAAGAACATTTTTATTTTCTTTTTCGACCTCTTTTAACAATAAAAAGTCCATAGAGGTGTCCCAACCGAATGAAATGACGACGACCGTCAAGTTAACGAACACACCCCACGTGGGGTGAGAACATTTCCAGTATTCAATGCAGTATTAACTCTAACCTGCAACTTGGTATCGGAATAAAACCATTTTTAAAGTTCTCGCTCTCCCAGGAAAGAGCTCTTTCTGTTTATCATTCATGTCACGCTTGCTGAGAATACAACCTGTGCCAGCCTTTGGGGACATCCTAAAAGCCCGTGATTCACGACAACGAAGAAGTCAACTTTCTCACTTAGCATCCGCAGGGAGAAGTTGTTAAAAAAAAAAAAGGCGGGGGGGGCGGAATCGAAAACGATATTAAAGAGGAGACAGATGACCCACAAGTCGCAAGGAGGAAGGACACTTTCCACCCGCCGGGAGAAGCCACAGCGGATTTCTAGGCGACGCTTTCGGGCGGACTCGCGGGGAGCGTCTGCCCGCCGCTCGGAGGCGCCCCAGCCCCGGGCACTGCGCGTCCCGGGCGCGACCGCACGTGGCGCGGGGGACTGGAGGACGGCGGGCGCGCGGGGTGACGGCTCCGAGGGCGGGTATCGCGAGGACCGGCTCGAGGGAGAAGGAGCGGGGCCAGGCCGTGCTGTACCTGGTCCTGTGCTACGGTCCGAGGGCAGGAAACGGCGGCCCTGCAGCCACAGGGGCCCCGAAATCAAACTTTTACCGAGTTCATTTCCCAAGTTGTCTTTTGTTTTACTTGAGGTTCCCCTATCGAGTCGGCCCCACACCGCCTAGGGACGCTGTCTCCAGACACCCCTCTCCTTTAAGGGGTCCCAGAGGCCTGCCTGCGGGAGACTCGGGAGACCACAAGTCCCAGCTCGCAACGCTCCCCATTAGAAAAACGGCCGCTAAAAGGACCAGCATGCAACGCTCTCCAAGAAAGGGGCGGGGCTCTCGATAGGGGCGGTTGACTTATCGCGTCGCCTAGGCAACCCCAATTACGTGACAGAACACACTTCCGCTTCCGCCTCCGAATCCTAGAACCGCGAGAACACGCCGCTTCGTCGCGGTGACGTCATTCGCCAGCGACGGCACCGGTCCGGAGGTTCCGCGGGAGCCGGCGGCAAGTTCTGGAGCCGGTCCTTCTCGTCCGCGTCCTGTGACCCGAGAGCAGCGAGGAAAGCGGCGAGAAGAGCGGCGAGATGACGGACCGCTACACCATCCACAGCCAGCTGGAGCACCTGCAGTCCAAGTACATCGGCACGGGCCACGCCGACACCACCAAGTGGGAATGGCTGGTGAACCAGCACCGCGACTCCTACTGCTCCTACATGGGCCATTTCGACCTTCTCAACTACTTCGCCATTGCGGAGAATGAGAGCAAAGCTCGGGTGCGCTTCAACTTGATGGAGAAGATGCTGCAGCCTTGCGGACCGCCGGCCGACAAGCCCGAGGAGAACTGAGCGTGAGCTGCGCTGTGCGGGAGAGTCCGCTGCCCGCGCGGGGCCTTCGTCTGCCGTCCTGCCCCAGCGTCCGGGCCCCGCGCGGGCCGATGCTCCGTGGCGGCTGCTGCTCCCGCGTTCCTGGTCCGGAAGCGCTCGCTCCTGGTGTCTCGCCGGACCCGCCTCCTCTGGACCCCTTAGGGACTCAGCCCCGGGATTGTCGGGGCGCCTGAGAAATGAGACTCTGGGGACTGGGAAGCCCGCGAGCGTTGGGGGACGCCGCCCTGGAGTGAGACGCCATGCGGAGGCCCATTTTTGGCTAATGGATAGTCGTTGTTGATTTTTCCCATAAAGTTGAGAAAATTTCAGTCTCTATGTGTCCTATTGCGTTCAGCTGCGAGGGTCCCGGGGGCGGGGGCGGGGGACCGCGGGTTCTCGGAGCCCGGCCAGGAAGCGGGGTGGGGGGACGGGGCCAGCCTTCTTGGCCGGGCACTCTGGCCGCCCTGTAAAAATTCTCCCGCCCTGACTTGGGCCAGGAGCCGCTCTCAAGCCCATAATGCCTTCCCTTCGGCAGTGAGGTTTGTGATCGTTGTATCCACCTTTTTCTCCCATTAAAAAAAAAAATTGAAAAAAAAAACAAAACTTTGCAATCATTGCCCTGCCCTCGGAAATTGAATCCTCTTTTTCATGGGGCTTTGTGGGCATGTCAGGAGAGGACAAGGTGTCAGAAGTTTTTTTGATTAATGCAACATTTCAACAAGTATTTGTTGGACTCTGATATAATGGGCGTTTTTTCTCACTTCAGGGGAGGTACGCTGGTGGGGGGAGAGGTGCCGCACCAACTGTAGGCACAGCAAATGTAGACGATGCTGCGGAAAGGATGGAAGGAGCTAGGGGCCCAATTTTAATCAGGATGGACTATTGAGGTGTTGACACTTGAACAGTGGCTTTAAGAAGTGAGGGAAATGGTCCTACAGAAAACTGGGGAAATGGCTTTCCAGATACGGCCAGTGCCGGCCAGTGGTCCTGATGGGGGAGATGTGTCTGGTTTGTTGGGGGAACAGCAGAGGCAAGTATGGCTGGAGGGTGTAAGCAAGGGCAGGTGGAGAGGGACAAGCAATAGAAGGGAACAGTCCAGTAGGCGGGCCAATCTGGCTTGTACCGCGAGGGAGGTTGGGAGCCCCTGGAACATTGTCAGGTTTTAGGCCAGTGGTGCTCATTTAGGCCTTGGGATTCCATTCCGTGCCTGCGAACTCTTGAAGACCCCACAGACCCTTTGTATATGAGGTTTACAGCGGTTGATAGTCACCAAATTAAAAGTTTAAAAATGAGAAAAATTTTAAACATACAGTACTTTAATAGTAATAAAGGTGTTATATGCTAACAAAAGTTTAAAATAAAATAATGCTGTTCATAGCAGCATTATTTACAATAGCCAAGTGTTGAAAACAGCCCAAAGTGCCCATTAGTAGATGCGTTGATCAAAAAACTGGTACATTTACACAGTGGAATACTACACAGCAGAAAGAATGAACTCCTACCTTTCATGGCTGGAGTGTATTATGTTAAGTGAAATAAGCCAGGTGGTGAAAGACAAGTACCATATGATCTCACCTATAACAGGAACCTAATGAACAAAACAATGAGCAAAATAGAACCAGAGGCACAGAGCCCAGGAACAGTGTCCAGTGTCCAGACTGACAGTGTCCAGAGGGGAGGGGGGAGGGAGAGGAAGGGGGAATGAAGGGTAAGGGTCTAGTGAAGGAACTAGTGTAACCATGACCCATGGACATGGACAACAGGGTGGGGATTGACTGTGGGAGGGCTGCAGGGCAGTGCAGAACAATGGGTGGGGGTGGGGACTGGGACAACTAATAAAGTAACGGGATAAAAGAAATAAATTTTGTAGATGTTTAAAGTCTAGCTTAGTAGAAGACAGTTGGATTTTGTCTGCTTCTGTGTTCAAACTATTGGGATATGAAGCTCTTGTTGAGGTATAAGAAAATCACATGAATATGTAGTAAGGAAGAATTTTTTTTTTTTTTAAGATTTTATTTCATTATTTTTAGAAAGAGGGCAAGGGAGAGAGGCAGAGAGGGAGAGAGACATCAATGTATGGTTGCCTTTCACCTGCCTCCAGCCACAGACCTGACTGGAGACCTGGTTTGCAACCTGGTTATGTGCCCTGGCTGGGTAATCGAACCTGCGACCTTTTGGTTCGCAGGCCGGCACCAGTAAGGAAGAATTTTAATAACCTTCTCAAATAATCATAGAGCCCTGGCTGGTGGCACAGTGGATAAGGCACCAGCCTGTGAACCCAAAGTCGCTGGTTTGATTCCCCAGCCAGGGCACATAACTAGGTTGCAAGCCAGGTCTCCAGCCAGGTCCGTAGCAGGAGTCAGGTGAAAGGCAACGAACGATACATGGATGCTTCTCTCCCTCTCTGTCCCTCTCCCCATCTCTCTGGAAAAAAAAAATTTTTTTTCAAAAAATTGTAGATATTTTTTGATACTCTAGGAAAACTCAACAAGTAGCAATTTCTTAAAAACATGGGCTTTGACCACTGGACTTTTCATTGTCTATTACATTAAAATTTACCTATCTTAAACTTTGAATGGATCTTTTCCTATACATGATTTTGCAACATTTGTCTTTTGGAAAGTATTGGCTCACTAAGTTATACAGGCTTTCCAAATGTTGACATGTTATTATCCATATCAAGTCACATTTATTCATATCGCTGATTGCATCAGTAAAGTCTAAATTTGGGTTAGCTGAAAAATTCATTTGGTTTTTCCATAAGATGGCACCACTAGCCTTAGTTGTCTTTAACTCCATTCAAAACAATTTTGTTAGATTGTATTGTGACAACTGCCCTATCAATGTGTGTTTTTAAAAAGCATCAAAATTGGTGAACTTCTGTGTAGCCATTTTAATACTGAAGATGGAAGAAAGTAACATTTTTGGCATATTATGCTTTATTATTTCAGGAAAGGTAAAAAAAGTAACAAACACAAAGATTTGGGCAGCTGGTGGAGAAGGTGCTGTGACTCATGGAATGCGTCCCAGAGGTTTGTGAAGTTTCATGCTGGAGATTTCTCACTGGACAAGGCCTCCACTCTCAGGCAGACCAGTCAAAGTTGATAGCGATCAAGTTAAGAACAATCACCACTCTATTACACAGGAGATAGCCGGCATACTCAAAATATCCCAATCAAAAAGTTATTGGTGAAAATGAAAAATGTGCCTTTTATTATTATTTTTATTATTAAAAAATCTTAGACTTTTTAGCCAATCCAATAGTATTGGGAAGCTTTGAAAAATTCATAGGGAGAGTTAAGATTTTCGAAATTTTAAGTTTTGGCTCAAAAGCCTAAATTTGATCACTAGGAGCAAATACTATCTGTTGTTTTCCTTGAAGTGACAGACGCACTTCACCTGGGGAGGTGTCGGGGCGTGGAGACCCAAGCAGGCCAGGGCAAGCCTATTGAGACCTGACTGGAAAGCCAGGAAGCTGGGTGCACACAGGCCAGGGGTTCCTGGTGGGAATCTGCCTGGAGAACATTCCATATGTCCTTTCAAGTCTGCCCTGTGACCTAAACTTCCTTGACTTGTGTATTGCAGCCGAAGCAGATGTTAAACCTTAACCCACGTGTAATCTCACCCTCCCTAAAATTTGATGGGCCACCTGGAGTTCTTGGTGTCACTTTGTCTAACAGACCATAGCCTGAAGTGGACGGTCTCATTCCTTCTATTGTTATCTAAACTTAACAACTCCCTTTCTATAGAATATTCTTCGGTAGTAATGATTTATGGTGTGTTCGTGCACCCACAACTTGTATGCTCAGGAAAAACTTTGGGAGGAGGGCAACTGAGGCCCTCAGACACTTGCCAGCCGTCTCCTAGCACAGCTGCCTGGGAAGTCTTCATTTCATCCGCAGCACCGGAAGATCTCTGCGGGTCGGGGGTTCCCCACACCCACTTAGTTAGTTTTCAAGAAAACGTCTGCAAAATATTTAATTCTGAATAATCATAGCTTGTTGTTCCTTGAGAAAAAAAATAGCCAGTTAAGTGTGCAACTCAAATAATGCTTTCTTTTGAGAAAACAGTTGTACTTCAGGGGCAGCAGAAATGCTTTCTGCATTCCACCAACTTTTTTCCCATGAAAGACTTAAAAAGATGTGTTCTCTAGGTAAGATTTCATAAAAGCAACACTAATACTACTTTATCAAGAACATTTTAAGTGAAACAGTTGATATTTTGGTTTTCTTTATTTTATTAAGTTTATGACAATGGAGAATACAATGACTACTAATAGTTTGGTGCCACTGTCTTGATTCATACTAGTAGTTTTACTTGTAATTACTTTTGTGTTATCTGTACAAATGTTAATGCAGTGAAAATGGCAAATAAGATCTTAGAACTATGAAAATAGTGTTGACAATGCATTTCCTGAAATTTCTCTTGCATCATTTTTACTTGGGAAGAAAAAAGAGGACAGACTGTTGGTAAATTAAACTATAGGGGTAAGTGATAGTGGGTTTACATTTTGACATTCTTTTTTTAAAAAAATTTTTAAAAGCTTTTATTTATTATTTTTAGAGAGAGGAGAAGGGAGAGAGGCAGAGAGAGAGAGAAACATGGTTGCCTTTCACCTGCCTCCAGCTACTGACCTGGCCAGAGACCTGGCTTGCAACCTGGTTATGTGCCCTGGTTGGGAATCGAGCCAGCGACCTTTGGGTTTGCAGGCTGGTGCCTATCCACTGCGCCTCCAGCCAGAGCCCGTTTTGACATTCTTTTGAGTTAATAAAACTATTGTAATGATCATAGCCTGCAAGTCTTTTTCCAAACAAACAACTGTAAACCTAATTTGCCCACCCCAGTATGCTTATTCACACTTGAATACTTGGCAGACATTTTCTCCAAAGAATAAATGAAATGGGACACCGCTTCAGAAAAGAGAGCTGAACTGTTTCCAGGAGATCCCTCTGACGGCTGTGCTGAGAATAGACTAGGGTAATGTGAAAAAGAATAGATTTTTAAATCTATTTAAATAAAGTTACCAACACTAATGCTCCCCGCCCCTTACCTTAAAGAATATGAGAGACTCGGGCTGTAAAATCCCATCCTTATAAAACTTGATAAAGCCATACAAAGTGGCATGAGAGTGAACCCCTGTCGGGAACAAAGGCTGCAGCAGTAGACCAGGAGAGTTGACACTTCACTGGAGAGAGACAGGAAGGAGCTGGATGGGTTAGCTTATAGAAAGAATCAAAAGAGTAACATGGACAATAAGAATTGTAAGAATTTAGGAGGCATTTAGTAATTGAGAGATACCTTCATGAATTGGCGAGGGTTTCACAAAGACAAGGATTTTGGTCTGTTTTATTACCTGATGTATTTCAAGTATCTAGACAAGTGTTGTCATTGTTAAGTGCTGAATAAGAAAAGGTATGGTAACAGCCTATTGCATGCCAGGCCCATGCTGATATTCTTAGGCAGTCTTCAACGTCACCAAAATAGGTAATAGCAAAGAAAAGATGTATTTCCAAACATGCTTCCTAAATAGTAATACTAGTTAACATCAGTAGCTTTTGTAGTGTACTAAGTGTTTTATGTGATGTTTCATTTTACCATGATGATCAGGGTTCAGAAGTTATTTGGTCAAGGTCACAATTACTAAGTGACTAAGCCAGGACTTGAACCAGGTCCTTTTATGTTCCAAAGTACAAAGTCTTGAATATATTGTTCCCCAAACAGATCTAGTGTGTAAAAATCATATTAAAATAACTTGATCCCTGGCTGGTAGCACAGTGGATAAGGTGCCGGCCTGCGAACCCAAAGGTCGCAGGTTCGATTCCCCAGCCAGGACACATAACAAGGTTGCAAACCAGGTCTCCAGTCAGGTCTGTGGCTGGAGGCAGGTGAAAAGCAACCATACATTGATATCTCTCTCCCTCTCTGCCTCTCTCTCTCCCTTCCCCTCCTTCTAAAAATAATGAAATAAAATCTTAAAAAAATAAAAATAAAAAATAACTTGAAGGCTGTGGCTGTTGGCACAATGGATAAGGCGCCGGCCAGCAAACCCAAAGGTCGCTGGTTCAATTCCCAGCCAGGGCACATAATCAGGTTACAAGCCAGGTCTCCAGCCAGGTCCTTAGCTGGAGGCAGGTGAAAGGCAACCATACATTGATGTCTCTCTCCCTTTCTGCCTTTCTCCCTTCCTCTCTCTAAAAATAATAAATGAAACCTTTAAAAAATAATAATTTGAAATGTTATTGACTTAGATAAAAATATAAATATTAAAAGTTTAATAAATTATACTGAAGGACTATCAGAGCAACATGAGAAGTTCTTATATAACTAAGTAAAAATGTAAGTTGAAACATTTTGAATAAAGATCATTTCAATGGGAAGACTATTAATTTGTGAGGGAAAAAATATCCATTCAAGAATCTGAAAATAAAGTGTGGTTGAAATAAATTTAATGTAGCCAGTTATTCTTTCTGCTTCTGGTATAAAATTATATTTGTAACAAACACAGGAGGGCAGCAGATGATACTCTGATAAAAATTAATTTTGGAAAGAGCTTGAAACTTGTAGATTCCTGCTAACTTGGGAGAAAATCAACTCTATATTTATTTACAGCGATGTTGTCATTAGAAAGCCACTTTGTGAACTATAAAGTGCCGAACATGTGATAAGACAGGGACCCTGCCCTAAAAGGGTGCCAGCTGAGGAAACAAAGACAACCGCACATAAACAACTTAGATCTGTAGCAGGGAGTGGTAAGTGCTAAAGAAAAAAAGGCTATAGAGTTTTTTGCAGAGATTACTGCAAACTGCCAGTGAGGGTGTGGATGAGAACATGGTTGAGAAAGAGTCTTTTGAGCAGAACCAAGAGTGATCCGTGGGATTTATGTATGTTAAGATAAGGGCAAGGCATTATGAGCCTATGAGAAAATATCCAGCTGCTCTATCAAAGGCAGGAGAGTTCAAACCACTCATTGCTAATGCAAAATCTTCCCATCACTTTCAATAGCTCATTGCCTATAGCTTGCCTCCTCCCCACCCCGTCTTTTGCTCCTACTTTCTTCATAAAGCTGGAAAAGCCAGTTAAGGTCTAAATCCTAAGATTGTTATCTCGATCTTCACAACTCTGGGAAGGTTATTATTTCATTCTACCCCTAAGCAAACAGCCATAGGAAAAATTAAGGTATTTTTATCTCTCTTTTTATTATTATGAAATACCACTCAGCTACTAAGTACCAGCACAGGACTTAGACTCAGGTCTGATTCCAGCATGTAGGCAACTTCATAGTGTAGGTTCCAAAACTGTTTGGCAGAATCCCAATTCCATGGAAAGTTCTAGATGGGTATTGGTTTGGGAGGTGGGAGATGAGGAGAAGGGAATATCTTAACTTTAAAAGTTTCAGGAACGTCCCACACCTTGGAAATTCATGCTGCAGGTTAGTTTTTAAAAATTCTGCAATAAGAAATTTTGCTTAACTCACTTTCTAAATTTTTTTGATTTTGAAGTTCTGTTTCTCAAGAAATACCAAGATAATTTTGAGAATAGGGTGAGGAGGGGGTAGTAGAGGGAATACTGCTTTCAGCAATGAAAGAAATTTGAATAGAGACACGATGTGTTCAACCCTAGGCCTGAGGAAAATGAATTTGACGACAGTGTGTAGGTGGAACCCATAACCACAGGTAATTTTCCTTTCCTCCTTAGATTGTAATGCTCTCAGCTAAAAAAAGAACACCTTTGTGAGTGGCGAGTTCTTTGTTCTCAGCTCTGACTCTTTTCCATTCTCCAAGACTAGCAACTTCAAGATACTAGAAAGAAAGGAGACAATTATATTGCACAAATTAGTTTATGATGTTATCTGAGGTTCATTGTTTTCCAGAGCAAGGGCATGCAAAAGAAACATGCTATTGAGGGAGTTAGATATTTTTGTTCACTAATTGTATTAGTGTCTGGAGTGAGCTGGCTGCCAATAGTTGGCCTACTTCAGAGAGATGACGATTTGTTCCTAATGGAACTGGCTTCTTATCTCCTATCCCGAAGACTTCCCAGGCTCCCCACATCCTTCATTTCCCATACCTGAAATACACACATCACACATACCTGCCCACTCAGTTGGAAGCAGAGCAAATGGTGCTGTAGGAAGTCAAGAAGTGGAGGACTTCGCCTCTTCTCTCACACACAAAAGGTCTGTGCTACCGCAGAATCTTTGCTTCTCTACCTCCGTCATTCCTATCAGCTGTCCTCAGTTATTAATTTTGCACCCCAGCTTTCCTTCTATCATTCTATCCTGCAGCTTTAAAGAAACCTATCCTTGCCCTGACTGGTGTGGCTCAGTTGGTTGGAGTGTCATCCAGTAAACCAAAATGTCATGAGTCTGATTCCTAGTCAGGGCATATCCCTGGGAGGTGGGTCCCTGCTGGGGGTGCAGGCAGAAGGCACCCAATGAAGGGGTCTCTTTCACACATTGAAGTTTCTTTTTCCCTCCCTTCCCCTCTCTAAAAAATAAATAAAATCTTAAAATATATATATCATATCCTTAATACCTCCATGTCTCCTCACAATGCAACGACCCTCAAATCATGAATGTCTCATGCCATTAAAAATGGGGAGGGATAAATAATTTGGGGGGATTTTGGTACATACAGAGTGTAGTGGTTTCATCTCCTCAGCCTCCTTCTTCCATTCAAGCTCTCAACTAGCAGGCTGGCCTCTAGCTCTGGTCCAGCTTTCTCTATTTCAGAATTCTGCCCTTTCCAATGAGGGTGTCATCACAGTCCTACCTCCATCAATTTTGCTAGGATGATCAAATATATGTACTTTTTAAGGGAAAGAAGTCCAATTAAAAAGAAAGGTACAAGAAATAATATAACATAGGGTAGTCTAGTTCAAATTAACAACTGTTTATATTTTGTAAAAATTACTTCTCCCATTTCTAGTTTTAAAATAATTTCCCAAATAAGGAAGGTCCTGACTCTATCCCAATCTAAAAAATATATATATTACTAAAAGAATTTTTTCTAAAAATTAATTTAAAAGAAAGAAAAATGTATATTTTCCCATTAAATTTAGGGCTTGAACATCTCTTATTACTTGTGTCTTTGTGCTAGGTTAACTTGAATTTTACATGGTAAAGTATTATTAAGGAAGGACAATGACTTGATCTGATGCTGTCCATCATGTAGCTTAGTGTTCAACACACTATTGATGGTTTAAAAATAGTTGTTTCCCAGCCCTGGCTGGTAGCACAGTAGATAAAGTGCCAGCCTGCAAACCCAAAGGTCGCTGGTTCAATTCCCAGCCCAGGCACATAACCATTGCAAGCCAGGTCTCCAGCCAGGTCTGTAGCTGGAGGAAGGTGAAAGGCAACCATACATTGATGTCTCTCTCCCTCTCTGCCTCTCTCCCTTCCCCTCTCTATCTCTCTCAAAATAATAAAATCTTTAAAAAAAATTTTTTTTGTTTCCCAACAACCCTGTTATCAGATGATACAAAGCACCGAAGAAATATAAAAATGATAAAAAATAAGATCACAGTGAATAAGGAAACATATATATACCAATGAAGAGCCAGAATCCATAATAGTGGACACTCAATAACTGTATTTGTTGAATGATAACTAGGTGATTGGACGAACAAATCAGCAAAAAATTCACAAGAAACAACAGGGATTGGATAAAGTTGATAAGGGTATCGAAAATGATGAACATAGATTGATTATGGCTCTTTCTACTCTTAGGTTCAAAATAGAACTCTGATGTTTTGTGATGTGTTAAAAAAACTCACTAAAGTGATTTTAATCCTATCAAGTGTGCTATGCATGATAGGAACACTGTTCCTATCCCTTGTCATATTAATAAGCAATGTGAAAAATATCAGATATCTAAATAACTTGACAAGTTTGCATAAAATGTAAGTTTCAAGGGAGGTAAATCTCAAAATATATTTTTAAACAATTTTATTTATTATTTTTAGAGAGAAGGGCAGGGAGGAAGGAAGAAAGGGAGAGAGACATCAATTTATGGTTGCCTTTCACCTGCCTCCAGCTAAGGACCTGACTGGAGACCCGGCTTGCAACCTGGTTATGTGCCCTGACTGGGGACTCAGAATATATTTTTGATTGAATACGCAATTTCACAATATTCATCTTCATAGGGCCACATGAGGGTGCTTAGTTTCTTGAGGAAGGATATTTGCTAAAAACAAGATTATCTCCCATATGTGGAAGACAAAAATGATCGATATGGAAAATGAAACCTGAGACAGATACATCTCAGTGAGATTCTAACTTGGAGATGATGAACATAATGTGGTAGCAAAGGACAAATGGACTTTATGCTTTCCATTCATTTTAACAGTCCTGTAAGTCATGGAGCCTGAATTGTGAAAAGTCAATATATTTACACACGATTGTAAGCTGCTTTGATATTTAAATTTTTTCTCTGTGTCTTCAGTATTCGCTCTGGTTTTAATTCTGTCTCCCTTCCTATTTATCTCCTTTTAATTCCTGTTGTTCTCTGAGAAGAAGCTTAACAGACAGTGTAGTAAAACCAACCTGCTTTAGAGCCCTACAACTTTAGAATTCACATATTAAGACATGTAGTGTGAATTAAATTTCATGTAATCTGAAGTTTGTGTCATAGAGATATGCATTTTTAAGATCATAAAGAAGATGTATTTGTGTGATGGATTCCACAGTGTGACAGCACACATTTATTTCTATAAAATGTGTTATTAATAAGAAGTTAAATGCTAAATAATATTTATATATTTTCTGGATGGGTAGAGTAAAAGAAAGCCATAGAGATCATTCGTTTGTATTAGGAGTACTTGAGTACGTAAAATGTACTAATTATTCATGCTTCTGTATCATCTCTGACAAAAAATGAAGGGTGAGGCATTTATTTAACAAAATTATTTTTAAAATAAGACCATAGTTGTGAGTTTATTCATGATTTATGCCGGTAACTTTGGCTACAAATTCTCTAATCAGATGCAAACAGCAACCCTACCCAGGCCAGGACTCTTAAAAATGTGTCTGGTGGGAGGACAGGTGTCTGGATGCTGTTACCTGAAGGCCATCTAAAAGGGCATGTCTGTCCGACAGCATCATGTGGAATATGAAAGGGCAGTATTGTGTATTGTACCCTAAAGTCACTCTTGATAGCCAAAGTTTGGGGGAGTGGTTGTTGTTTCTGTATTTCTCAAAGGATTGTTTTAATGTTTAGAATATATTTCTTTCTAGATAGATAAAAAGCAGAACTAAATATACAGTTGTCATACAGTGGAAAATCTGAGTGTAACTTTTGACTTTGTATTACATACTTTATTCTTAACAATAAATTCAGCTAGTAAAGAGAAAATGTTAAGAAAAGAACAAGAGAAATTATATTTACAATATTACTGAAAAAATCCATGTAAAAAGGGACCCACTCAGTTCAAACTTGTGTTGTTCAAGGGTCACCTGTAGATTCAAAACTAGGTATAGATATAGATATCATCATATTAAAAGTTTCTTTAACATTAAAAGCCTGTAAAACTATCTCAAACTTGCTCTGTGACCTAGTGGGGTTGCACTGTGTCTTCATGGAAGTTATATTTGTAGGTATTCAACTTACCCTTACTCTATAAATGAGGAGTTTGCCCTACATCTGAGTACTTTTAAGATATTTAAGGTTCCTTGCCATTCTAATGTGTTATTTCTAACTTACATAAAAGCCTACTTTTGCCACAGGTACAAGAATAGGTGATGACCAAGATAAAAATTGGCTCTTTCTCTGTATACACGTCCACTTTCTTTTTTTTTTTTTTTAATTTTTAGAAAGATTTTATTTATTGTTTTTAGAGAGAGGGGAAGGGAGAGAGGCAGAGAGGGAGAGAGACATCAATGTGTGGTTGCCCTTCACCTGCCTCCAGCCACGGACCTGGCTGGAGACCTGGCCTGCAACCTGGTTATGTGCCCTGGCTGGGAATCGAACCAGCGACCTTTGGGCTCACAGGCTGGAGCCTTATCCACTGTGCCACCAGCCAGGGCCAGTTTGTACTTCTTAATCCCTTTACCTTTTTTTTTTTAAGGGATTTTTAAAAAGATTTTTTATTCATCATTTTTAGAGAGAGGGGAAGGGAGAGAGGCAGAGAGGGAGAGGGATATCAATGTATGGTTGCCTTTCACCTGCCTCCAGCTACAAACATGGCTGGAGACCTGGCTTGCATCCTGGGTATGTGCCCCGGCTGGGAATGGAACCAGCGACCTTTGGGTTTGCAGGCCAGCACCTATCCACTGAGCCACCAGCCAGGGCCATGTCCACTTTTAAGTTTCACACAATAACATAATACATGTATACATTTCCCCTGAAACTATGTTTCCACTCAGCCTTTGTTTTTTAAAATTTCAATTAGCATTAATAATAACTAGTTCATTTTTCTTTCAAGTATGCACAGGATAATACTGGTGTTTATGAGCTTTCAGTAGTAGTATTTTATCTGACCAGCTAGCTCCAAATTGCTGAAGCCCTTCAGTGTCAGACTAGTTGTGAGACTGCTGAAATGCAATTGTATATGCCCAGCACCAGTTGGCTTATCCCTGCCATGTTAAGCATTGAAGTGAATATAGCATTTACTTGTACACCAAGTGCTGTACCCAGAATGGCACATTTTCCTTTGTTCTTCAGCCTAATCTGCTGAGTATTTTCTGTTTCGGATTTCCACTGAACCTTGAACATCAGCAGGGCGCAGCACATAAACCTCGGAAGGATCTAACTCAAACTACCTTCCAAGTGCTATGGGGGTATCTTTACTAACAGCCTCCTTGAAACCACCCTGCTGTGGCAGGAGATAATGTTGATCTTAGGCTCTAAGTTGGTGTCACAGCTTAATTTTTTGTCATGAGAGATTCTGGTTCTCAACAGGATAGAGTTTACCATATATGTATGGTTACTAAACGTCCCAACTGTATCTGTCATTTGGTATGCTTGCAGAGATTTCTCCTGACACAGCCACTTACATGACATCTGCATTCATCTTGTTTAGGGTGGACAAAGTGTCCAGGTAGGATGCCAAACTAACGTGGGTGAGGCCAGGGGAGAAGTTCCCCTTCCTACTCCAAAGAGGCTTGAAAGGAGAGACTGTTTCACTCAGGTTTTTTTTTAGCAGAGTGCTGGTACATGTTGGCATGCCACAAATATTTGTTACATGTGTCTTTACATCCAGGAGGGTGGGTTGTCTTCCCTACCCTAAGTCTGGATTATTTCAATTGAAAAAAACAGGGGTGGGGAGATTGAGATCCACGCTGTCTGGTTCATGTCACTGACCAGTTCAACTATTTCCGTCTTGATGCTTCATGATCCAGGACTCAAATATGTGACCACAACTATGTTTTTCTCTTTCTTGATTTCGTGTGTCTAATTCCTCAGTGTTGCCTCCATTTTATGACGGCTACCAAGAGTTCCAGGGGCTGTCTACACCCAGGTTCAAATTCCGGACTTTCCTTGAACCCAGCGTTCTGGCCAGGGGTAATAATATATTGACAATTAGCACTGTGTTCCACCCCTGGATTCCAAGCAGTGGACAAGAAGTGACAGGAAGTAGCAAGTGCTGGCCGTGGACATAGAGAAAAGGGAGCCCTTGTGCACTGTTAGTGGGGTTGTAAATTGCTGCAGCTGCTGGGAAAACATTATGGAGTTTCCTCCAAAAATTAAGAACAAATTTTTATTGGGCAAGTCACCCAATTTGTGGTACTATTTCCAATGGCAGCCCTAGGAAACGAATACAAATAGTTTTAACAGCCATTTGTGAGACTGTGCAGCAGTGTGTCAGATGCATAAAGCGGTTTTTGCGATAAAACAGAACAGAGCCCAACCAAACCAACTGCGACTGTAATACATCTCCGGGTTCTGGAAAGGCAGGTGTGACCAGCAACTTTCCACGGAAGTCCGTTTCCTCAGAAATCGTCAGCAGGCCAAGGTCACTCCCCTGCGCGTTCCTGGCCAGCATGGTGGCGCGGTGGCCTTACACAGGCTATGTGTGCTGTCCTCCAGAGGCACGGACAGCCACTTCGGTCTTGACCTGCCCAGTCTCTGTAAAGTAACTGTGATTAGCGTTTTCAGAGACCGGAGGGTGAGTAGGCAGTGAAATGGGTGTGGGCAGAGTAGGAACAGTAGGCCAGGTGCCGAGGGTCGCCAGGGCAGAGAGCCCCAGGTGCCCAGCAACTGGCAAAATGACAAGCTCTGGGCACAACTCCTCCCTTAAGTGTTCACCCCCAAAGACGGCATCTAGGCTTCAGATGCGGTTCAACTCCGGGCCCAGAAAAACTGCAAAACCACGTGAAGCAACGCCACGGCTGACCTCAGGACCAGCGGCTGCCCGGTCAGAGGAGACCACGACCCACCAGCAGAGCTGATGAATTTTCTGCTGAGCTCCTCCCCTGATTCCTCAGAGAAAACCCCTTAGGATGGAGCTCCCAGCTGCTCTCTCTATGGAGCAGACCCTTGCCTCTCCCCACCCCCTTCTTTCCCCAGGGTGGCCCCCCACCCCCCAGTCTTCACATGTGTCTCTCTCTTGGCCCTTCTTGTGCTGTAACTTGTATTCTGAGTCCATTCGTTCTTCCGTGCCTTTCTAAATAAACTGTCTCTTATATAACTTGAGCCTGGGCTCTGACTTCTCTTAGCCAGAACTCAAGAACGGAGGTTGCTGAACCAAAGCCTGGTGCCATTTTCCCCACGCTGACAAAGGGAAATTGCAGGAGTTTTAAATCTCCCAAGGGCTGGGGCTTCCCACTGCTCTTCAACAGTATTCTCAGGCCTATCCCACACTGCCTTACTTGAATGGGGGTGCCCTGAAGCTCCTCTGAAACTGGAGGGCTCCCCAGGAGCCATGAGGGAAATGGGCACCAGCCTGTACAAACTGAGAACTAGCTAGTGACTTCCACCTCACTCCAGGCTTTGCACATCAATGGGGGCTCAGGACCAGACCTGTAAGGATCAGGGGATAAAGCTACCTAGATTTAAATCCTGTTTCTGGCACTTACTGGCTGTAAGAAACCTTTGGGAAAGTAACCTAATTGGTTTCTTCTGCCTCTAATTCCTCATTCATCGAATAGGAATAATTCTAAAATGTATTTATAAGGTTACTGCAAAGTTTAACTGACTTATACAGAGTACAAATTAATAGCACATTGTAGGTAATTGTAATTGTGTGATATCCTTTATAGAATTTCCATAATATCGATAAATGATCAAGTCAAGAGATTGGATATATATTTCACAGACTATACAGGCATATCTCAGAGATGTTGAGGGCTCGGTTTCAGATGAACACAATATCATGGATGTTGTCATAAACCAAGTCACACAAATTTTTTGGCTTCCCAATGGATATAAAAGTTACGTGTATACTGCACTGTAGTCTATTTAGTGTGTAATAGCATTATGTTTTAAAAGATAATGTATATGCCATACTTTAAAAATATTGCTAGAAAATGCTAGCCATCATCTAGGCCTTCAGCAGTAGCAATCTGTATGCAGGTGAGGGTCTTACTTTCAGTTGGTAAAAACTTCCATATCTGTGAAATGCAATAAACTGAAACACCATAAAACAAGTTCTGCCTGTTTAACAATAATTCCTATGTATACTTGGCAGAGACATTTCGCCTCATTGAGCTGAAATGAATTCACCTTATGAATCTATGAAATGCAAGATTCTCCACACACACCACTAGGAATAGCATATCTGCACACACGTAAGCTAAATCCCTCTCGTTATTTAAACATAATTGCTTCTATACATCTACAAACTTCAAAACCCAGCCTTTATAATCAAGAAAGATAACTGACATGGTTGTATTTGTTTCTTTTAAAATAGGTGAGATTTTTACTTTGGACTTTTTTCTATTTTTCTTGGGTTGGTGAAATTCACATCACATACAGTGATCTATTTGAAAGTGTACTATTTAGTGACATTGACTGGGATTGACTTTTTGCCACTTTTATTTTATTTTATTATTTTCAGGTGTGCAATATTATAATTCAACATCTGTACACACTAAAGTGTGCTCACCATCCAAGTTCTAGTTTCCATACAATCGACCCCCTTTACCCATTTTCCCCTCTTTCTGCTTCCCCTCTGGTAACCACCATTTTGTTGTCTGCACCTATAAGTTTATTTTCATTTTGTTTGTTTATTTGTTATGTTTCTTTGTATAGTCCACCTAGAAAACATACAGTAATTGTCTTTCTCCATCTTACTTATTCCACTTAGCACAATACCTTCAAGGTCCATCCATGTAAGTTGGGAATGGCAAAATGTTATGGTTGAGTAAGTGGTCCGTTGTAGTATGTAACACCATCTTCATCTATCCATTCATTCATTGATGGACAAGGTCGGTAGAAAGAAAAAATGAAATATTAAAACAGCAGTTTAGCCCTGGCTGGTGGCTCAGTGGATAAGGCGCTGGCCTGCTAGCCCAAAGGTCGCTGGTTTGATTCCTAGCCAGGGCACATAACCAGGTTGCAAGCCAGGTCTCCAGCCAGGTCCATAGCTGGAGGCAGGTGAAAGGCAACCCATATAGTGATGTTTCTCTCCCTCTCTGCTTCTCTCCCCTTCACCTCTCTCTCAAAATAATGAATACAATCTTGTGGTTCAAATCATAGCACTCTTGATGGAAAAATTGCTTTGGGAATCATTACCTTAAATCATTTTTTTGCTTGCATGTGCCCGTATTGTTGTAGTACGTGCCTCCAATGCAGCCAGGTGGCTGCCGAATGAGACACTTCTATGCTAGTGAACTTTCTGGCTGATCACTGAGGGCCCGTAGGGGAAAAGGGTCTGAGTAGAACTGTAAGAGCCAGGCACAGGGGCTGGAATGCTGGAGAAGGTCATTTAGACATGACAACTAGTTGACTCTTGAGCTGCATGTGTAGAATGAGAAGCTCTTCACTCCTCCCCATCCTTTGAATGCATACCTTGCCCACTGATCCCGTCGTGAAGGCCATTTTCAAGGACAAAGCTTTGAGAGTGGCCATCTGGACTGTGGACATGATGGAACCCAGTGAAGGACTCTACCTGAATTTTTAAGATTCTGATGGGCAGGTATGAAGATCTATTTACCTTCTGGTCACCCAAGACAAATCTCACAGGTAAGTTCTCTTGTTTATTAAAACTGCCACCAAGCCCTGGCTGGTAGCACAGTGGATAAGGCACCGGCCTGCAAACCCAAAGGTCGCAGGTTCGATTCCCCAGCCAGGGCATATAACCAGGTTGCGAACCAGGTCTCTAGTCAGGTCTGTGGCTGGAGGCAGGTGAAAGGCAACCATACATTGATGTCTCTCTCCCTCTCTGCCTCTCTCCCTTCCCCTCTTTCTAAAAATAATGAAATAAAATCTTAAAAAAAAAAAAAAAAAAAAAAAAAAGCTGCCACCTGCCAGCCTGGAGTGGGCTGCCTCTTTCTTTGGTCTCTCTGTGCCCCCTGTGTATAGGGCCAGCTTACAAATCAACATGACCATAGTAGGAGATAGCAATGGAATATCTTTAAATTACTCTTAAGTAGACAAAAGGAAAGGTGTTGTTCTGACCAGTGTGACCCAGTTGGTTGGGCATCATTCTGAAAAATGGAAAGGTCACCAGTTTGATTCCTGGTCAGGGCACATGCCTGGGTTGCCTGCCTGGTTGAGGTGCATAGGAGAGGCAACCGATCCATGTTTCTCACATTGATATTTCTCTCCCCTTCCTTCTCCCTCCCTTCCCCTCAATCTAGAATAAATAAATAAAAATCTAAAATGTAGTAAGAAGGTTTGAAAAACATAATGGACAGCTTGAGCTATCAGATATACACACAATAAAATAAAACAAATTCATTCTCCAAAACAGATTGAGAGAACAGCTCTCCTTAGTTACAACCCTTATAACCAAATTCTACTGACACATCCAGCAGCCCACTACTTGCAAATACAACATCTTAGAATTAAACAGTCTGCATAGTGGTACATTCAACACCGGACACCCACCTACCCCACCTGCCTTTCATACAGCAAATTCCATTTGCATCATTATCTGCGAAGAGATAACATTAGCTGCTGAGCGATGGGTGGTGCCCTCAGTTGCTTACCAAAAGGCCTGTACTGTGAGTTGCCTGGGGGCTGGTCGCCCCTTACTGAATAACAGTGTTCCGACCCAATGACTCCCAACACCTTATAGCAGGGCCTGGACTTCCCTCTGGGCTCACTACTCATCCTCTCTCTCGCAGATGCTCCAGCAAAACCAAAAGCACCCTACACAGTGGCAAGTCTTCACATGTAAACATCGTATCATCCATGTATGGAGAACAGGGACAGATCTTGGGGTATCATCTTATGGCATATTGTGGCAGTATGCAGGTAGCCTTTGGGGAACACTTCAAAGGTTCATTTTGCCCCTTCCATAAGAAGGCGAATTGATCTTAGTTATCAGAAACCTGTACCGGTTACAGATTTTTTCCATGAACCATCTTGACGATGAAGCCATTTTGCAGGCACACTTTTGCAAAGGCTTCAGAGAAAAACAATATCTGTAAGTGACAGCAGGTTTGAAAATGATTGTAGTTAAAGATCTGATGAGAGTGCATTATAATAAAGTTGATAGAAATATAGTGGCATACATTTAAAAATGATGACTTATAACATTACACCAGAACACACTAAATTTTTAAGAATGTCCTATAACTATTCCCTTAAAAAGTTAAGCATCACTCCTTACTTGACAGGGCTCCCCGTATAATCAAATAAGCCCAATTAAATTAGTTTAATATCTCTCATAAGAAGAGAGAATACATCTTCTGAGATGTTTCAGGGTCCCTCTAGAAAATCCCAGTTAGTCCAAAGTCAAGAAGACTATTCAGAATTTTGATTTTTTTTTGGTAAGTTTTTCTAAAATATCCAAAGATTTAAAACATGATTGAATAAAAGCATAGCTTCCTGTAAACAATACTTATCCATTTAAACAAAGTGACAGTTAAAGACTTCAAAGGCAAATGCAGAAAGTTACATAGTTGCAAATAAAACAGTTCTTTTCATAGAGAAAATTCAATTGTCGTAAGTCAGCAAAAACCTGATAAAGACAACATGACACACAGGGAATTATTTTGATAAAACAGAATCCTTGTTTTCTAAACATATTACTTAAAAGAAAAACTTTTCACAATCCCATCAAGAACAAACAGAAAGTTCAAGAAAACTTTATCCATTTGGATAAAGATGAAAGAAAGTTCAGTTTCAGTTTTACATAAGTACATAATTTATATTAAAGCCTATTTGTTTCCTTTAAGCCAAATAAATAGACCTCTTTTACAAATTAATTTTGGCAATACCCCCCAGAAGTAGGAAAATATCATATATACATACCATGTGTCCATAGACACACACATAAAAATACAGACAGATGGGCACTATAGATAGCTATCATTCTAAACTTTAGCCACGTATCACGTACAACAACACAAAACTCACCAGTTAAAAAAAAAAAGAGTTGAGGTCAAATGTGTTGCTGGCAGACAGAACGAGTTAAGATTACCCATCCTCCCAAATAAAGTTTGTACTGATTTCTGTGGAGAAAACTCAAATGTGTATTTGCCCTTCACCAGAAATCTTACTGAGCCTGTTGACTAGATTTTTTGGACAAGGGAGCTTCAATATCACTGTATTTTAAAACTTAAGCATTTCATGCTTAAGTCTCAAGCAATTGTGGGCAGTTTTTACCTGTCAAAGACATGAGATTTACAACTTCAAAGAGCAGAAAAGAATAGAAGCTTTTTTCCCTAGGAGTTTGGGAGTGTGTTTCTTTATTATCATAAGTCTAGGGTAATTACTATTTATTTAAGTATATTTTGTTGATTATGCTATTACAGTTGTCTTCGACTTTTTTCCCCTTGGCTCCCTTCTGCCCAGTAACCCCCTTCCCTCCAGCAATCCCACCACTCTTAGTTCATGTCCATGGGACGTGCTTGTAAGTTCTTTGGCTTCCCCATGTCCTTTACTATTCTTATCATCCCCCTGTCTATTTTGTACCTATCAATTATGCTTCTTAATCCCTGCAACTTTTCCTCATTCTCCCCTTTTCCTCTCCCAGCTGATAACCCTCCAAATGATTCCCATACCTATCATTCTATTCCTATTCTGGTTATTTTTCAGGTTTGGTTTCATTTTTATTTTCTAGATTCAGCTGTTGATGGTTGTAAGTTTGTTGTCATTTTAATGTTCATGGTTGTGATCTTTTTCTTTTTCTTAAATAAGTCCCTTTAACATTTCATATAATAATAGCTTGGTGATGATGAACTCCTTTTGCTTTACTTTGTCTGGGAAGCACTTTACCTGCCCATCAATTCTAAATGATAGCTTTGCTGGATAGTGTAATATAGCTTCTAGGCTGTTGCTTAAAGTGATAAACACTTTGAATACCTCTTGCCAGTCCTTTCTTGCCTGCAAAGTTTCTGTTGAGAAATCAGTTAATAGTCTTATAGGAACTTTTTTGTAGGTAACACTTCTTTCCTCTTGTTGCTTTTAAGTTACTCTCTTTATCTTTTTTTTTTTTAATTTTATTGTTGTTGTATTACATCCATCCCCTTTTTGCTCCCCTCTGTCCCCCACTCTGTTTATCTTTAACCTTCGGCATTTTAATTATGATGTGTCTTTGTGTGGTCCTCTTTGGGTCTGGCTTATTTGGGACTATGTGCTTCCTGGACTTGTATGTCTACTTCCTTCACCATATTAGGGAAGTTTGCCTTCATTATTCTTTCAAATAAATGTTCAGTTTCTTCCTCTTCCTCTTCTCTTTCTGGCACCCCTATGATTCAGATATTGGTACATTTAAAATTGTCCCAGAGGTTCCTAAATCTCTCCTAATTTAAAAAAAAAAAATGTTTTTTTCTTCATTCTGCATTGGTTGATTGTTTCTTCCTTATGTCTCAAGTTATTGATTTGAACCCCATTTTCCTTCCCTTCACCATTGGTTTCATATGGATTTTCCTTCATTTCACTTAATGTAACCTTCATTTCTTCCCTAATGGGTTTGCCACACTCAAGCATGTCTGTCAAATCTATGAGTGTCGTTATCACAAGGGTTTTGAACGCTGTCTATTAGGTTGGCTATCTACTCAGTGTTTAGTTCTCCCATTGGAACCTTGATCTGTTCCCTTTTTTGAGCCATACTGCTGTGTCTCCTCAATTTGTCAGGTTCCTGTGCTTGCTTGTGTGTCTTAGGTAGAGCTGTTGAACCTGTTATAATGGAAGGGGTGGAGCCTTAGGTAGTTATTAGTGTGGTGGTAGCCTGTATCACCAGGTCGTGGCCATGTATGTGAGGGGTACGAGAGGAAACAATACTGCTTGCTCTGCACCCACCCCTTTTTCAGGCATTTCTGCTTTTTGTACGCGACTAGCACCCCTCTAGCCGTTGCCCTGGTTGTGGTTCCCAGAGTGGGTGAGTTTGTAGATGTTCTAGGACCATGGGGCCCTCTAAACACACAGACTCTGCCGAGAGACCAGCAGTTTCTTCCTCGGCCCCAACTCCCGCTGGTTTTCACAGTCAGAAGCAGTGAGGCTTTATTTTCCTCAGCACTTCAACTATGGACTGTGTGGTCTGGTCAGGGGCTGGGATCGCTCCCCAGGCGTCCCACACAACTTTCAGAATGTGTGACTGCGCTTTCCCCAGGCCAGCCACAGCCACTACCTTGCGTTACTGTCTCAGCCGCACCACGTTCTCTCTGCAATGCTCCCCATCAATGAGTATTACTGCCTTATACCTTTGTTTGTTGAACTTCCATGCAGTTCAATTTCCTGGTCGTTTTGGTTGTTTTTAGTTTTGAGGTAGATATAACCCTTACGGTGGTGGAAGGAAATGAAGCGTGTCTACTATTCAATTTTCTTTTGTGTTAGGGATCAGAGGACACAGGATACTTGGTCCGTTTCAATGTATGTTACCACAACAGTCTCCCCTCCCCTCTCTTGGCTTTCTCAGAATTTTACCTATTTGAGTCTGAGTCAGGCTTTCTAAAAGAACTTTATACTTAATCTGTGGCAACTTCAGCCTTCCTACTTGGCAGAAAGGCATGCTAGGGTCTCCAATGTATTTTTCTGCTCCTCTATCTTGGCTACCTGGAGTCAGCATAGTAGTGGACAACTGGACACCCATCGCTAATTGCAGCTCTTCTTCCAACACCCTAACTTGAGCTTCAGCCTCTGGTTGGGCATGAGTGACTAGCTGAACTGCCCACCGTAGGCTGGACCACAGCAGCAGCCTTTTCTCTCTCTTCTTTGCCACAATGCAAACAAATTCATTACAGTAATCAGCATTCTCAGAGCACCTCTGTCCTCATATCAGTCCACAACCTCTGACATATGGGCCACTTCCCACACAGAGGTGATGGTCAGCTCAGGATGTCCCCTGGGGGGATGCTTCTTTCCCAAGGCCCATTTCTCTACTTTCCTATCTGGCTTGCTAATTGTTTGCTCACAACCCTCAGGAGCTGGCCTGCATGATCCGAAACTGGCCTCGAGGCTCCCAGAGAACAGGGAGTGGCTGAAGAAAGAAGCAGACTACTCTAGTTTGGTAGGCGGCAGCTTTAATAAGCAAGAGTTTTGTTTTATGCCCTACCCATCCCCTACCCCATCTAATGCCACATGGAGGAGAGGGCACACATTGCTTAGATGCAGGTTTTATTTTCTGTCTTCACAAAATATTGCTATTTTCACACACACAATAAGAATAAGTCTATGGCTTCATTTCACACTTTAGAGGATTGAACGTACTTTTGAATATCATATATATATATGAATATTTATGGATATAAACTATTTTCTGAGAACCAGGCAAAGAAAAGGATGTTCCTTCTCATTTTTCCTTCCTTCCCCTACTTGCCTATGGTCCCTTTATTGTCCTCTATTCTTTCTTTCTTCTTTTTGCTCCCTTTTAACATTTGAATCACGCATTTTATTAGCCAGTCCTGACCCAAAAGTGGATGCAGTGAGAAAAAAGAGGGGGGGAGTCCTCTTTGCTATATTGTCATTTTACAAGAATTACATCTATTGAAAGTTCGTGACTTAAACACCACCATCAGGTAACATTTAACTGATTCTTTTATGAATGAATGAATTCAACAAATACACCATGTGTGCCAGGCACCGTACTAGGCACTCTTCCTTCCTTACTCTAGAAAACCAAGTTGTGGGTCTAAGCTTTACGTTTGGATCTCCTGCTACAGAAAATAACTATTATAATTTCATATCTTCTTTCCCCCACTTTGCAAGACAAGAATGACTTCAAATATTTTAGCTAGTTTCTTCTCTTGTCCCCAAGGTGCAGAAAAAGAGTGCCAAGATTAAGGACCCAAGCAAAACTGGGTTTAAACCCTGGCCATATGTGTGAATTTGGATATCTTAATATACTTTTAAGGGGGAAACTGGAGCCTGAGGGGCTGGAAAGGGGAAGATAGAATTAGAAGGGCATGTGATGTGGTGGAGAAGAAGGACTTGTTTTGATGACTAGGATGTTGGCTCCATTGCAGGCATAATTATGCAAAGCTAAGAATCTAAGAAAGAATTGTTAAAGAAGGAATTAAAAATAAGATGTTAAATGAAAATACCCACCTTGATCCTGAAAGAAAACAAGTCAATGGCAACAGTAAGTGAGCAGAGTGTTGACATTAGAAACCCAAATACAACTCACTGAAATACACTATATGTACCATAAGAAGGCTTTCAATCAAGTAAATAAAGTGGGTATAGTTGTAAAAAGAAAAACATAAATCATATAAATTATATACATATTTATTGAGCTTTCATCAATTAACTACAGCAGAGCTGTGGCAATTCAATGAGAACAGTAGATAACTACCTTGTACAAGGAGCATTTCTTTCAGTTTCTTTCATTATGTTGTCTTTGTATATCAGCCCTTTGGGGGGAAGTTATAAACCTATTCATCTAAATTGCAGTAGTATCAATAATCTATAGAAAAAGTAAACACATAGGACTGGCAGAGCAAGAAAATGTGTAACGCGAACACATACAGAGAAAAGCCATGTATTGATTTTTGCAGCTTGGTAATTCACATGCAGCAGGTGTAGTTTCCAGGGCAATCCATTGGCTGTGGTGCCGAGCTGGGGAAATTTCGCAGTGAAAATTCAGAAATACAGGTACTTCTGATACACTTTGATCTCTTATGGGGGAATTTTTTCCTTTTCTTGCTTAAACAACCAGTCATAGTAATTCATTTACATATTAATATTGGTGAGGTGGAATTGTGGAAAAACCAGGTACTTGCAATGAGGCAGAATTAGGTCCTGTGTGACCATGAGAAAGTGATAGGACTTCTCTATGCCTTTGGTTGTTTTTTTTTTTTTTTTTTTTTTTTGAGCTGTAAAACTGGTATGACATTAGTGCGTGAATTCAGTTCAACCCGTATTTAAAACACCTGCACAGAATTGACAATCGGGGCTATTTCCACCCCCAACCCTGTGCCCACCTGACCTGTTACAAGGACATCACCAGCATGGAGAACACCTGTTGAGCCTGCCAGGCCCCATGCTAGATGGATGGTTCAGGTGGGTCACCTCCTTTAATCCTCCCGCAACCTGACGGCAGAAGACATTTTGCAGAGGTGCTTGACGCTGGAAGCTCAAGTTTCAGCCTCAGGCCTCTTCACTTGCGCAAGTCCCTTCCAAAGCCCTGAGTTTTCCTTTTAAGGAGGCCGCCTTCACAAAATCTGGATTTGCCAACATGGGTATTAATTCTTTTCCTCACTTTGCAAAATGGGCAAAATACGTGGTCTACGATGGCACTCTAGTTAGTGGAGCAAGCTTTAACCTAAGTAGTCTGACCATCCCAAACTATGAGCCACTGCAAGCGAGGGCAGTGGTGTCCTTGGAAGGGTCTTCAAGGCCTGGGTGCAAAGTCAGCGCAGCGGCCCCTCCGCCCCACCGCGGGCTGGCTGGGCTCAAGGGGGGCTGCCCCGCCGAGGCTCCCGCCCCCTCTTCCCCTTCCCCTTTTCCGTGCTGGCCCAGAGTAGCTCGCTTCCCCCAACCCCAGCTGCGGCGCCCGGCTTGGGGTCCTGCTCGAGAACTTTCCAAAGAGGAGAAGGTGAGGGGGCTCGAGCTGGGACCTGGTTGCGCCGGGCCCGGGGTGTGGGGTCAGCCGTCGGTTAGCAGGTACTGGAGGGGAGGCGGGGCGGGGCCACCGGGGCTGAACCCCCGGCCGAGGTCAGGCCACGTGCTGCGAGTGCCGCCGCCTTCGTGTACCCCGCCTGGAGCCCCTCTTTCCCGCGGGCTCCTCGCTGCCCTGCCGGGGAGCTGGGCCCGACACGGCGACCCACGGCTGCAGGAGCTGCCACCTCCCGCCAGCCCGGTGTCCCGGCCGGCGGGGCGAGCCTGCCTGGCCCAGGTCCCGCGTGCACCGGGGCTGGGGGCGGAAGGCGAGGGGAGGTCTATGTCTCCCGCAAAGTAATTTCGGAACCACCCCAAACGTGAGAACCTTACATTCAAGCGCAGCGCGTCCCCGAGGCTGAGTTGATGGGAGGAAAATGACCGAGTGGCAGCAGGGGAAGTCCCTGCAGACTAAAGGGAGCAAAGGGACGGGGCCTGTGGCGCCCCGGGACCCTGGGGGACACCTAGGGGAGAACTAGGGGGCAGGGCGCCCTTGCTGGGCCCGCGGCGGGGGCGGGAGAGCGTGTGCGGTGCGCAGCGCGGCAGGTTGCGGCCAGCGCGGGTGCGGGGGCTGCCACGGGTGCCGCCTGCCTACCGGGCCGGGGACCCTCTCCCGCGACCGCCAGCAGGCCTCCGGGCCCCTGAACCAGAGAAGAACTAACGCCAGCGTGTGCAAGGCACCCACACGACATTACAAGATTTATGCTGCCTGGTGGGGCTGCCTGACCCGAGGCGCCTCCCGGGAGCATCAGAGGAGTTTTTCTCAAGTGCACCTGTCGGGCGCACCCACAAGGTCCTGAGTCAGAGGGGATGGGCCGACGCCCAGGCCTGTGCATTTTTGTCAAAGCTTCCTCGGGGGAGTTTTCTGGGGGCTCCTGGCTGAGAATCAGGAGGCAGAAGAACGAGGTGCTACTCAGTGTGACAGGACGCAGCTGTTAACCGTTTCTCACCTGCCTAGTTGTTGTAAGGAGCGCCTGGTGTAAGAGGTGTGTTGAGAAGGCAGAAACTGGCGCCGTGACGACAAAAGGACCGACAAAAGGACCGAGGGCCTTGGCTCTGCTTGCTGTCAGGGTTAGGGAGAGGGGAGAGGAGGTCGTTGTCACGTGATCACATGTACAACCGTGTTGGAGCGAATGCTAACTCCGAACCCGTGTCATCTGGGGGAATCGGAAGCAAGCTGCAGCCCACTCTGTCTGTTGATGGTTTGGAACATGCACCATGTCCGTTCCCTCTCCTCAAGTACCAAAGCCTGTAGCTTATTTTTCTTTAGGCAAATCAAGAGCCGGTCGTCACCACTGTTCTGTACTGTGGTAACCCCTGTCCACGTGAAGGCTGCATGTTTTCCTGCGAAATGAATTTTTATTCCATGATTCCACGGACCTGCCTTGAGGATCTTGAGGTGCTAAGCATCCTTGAAATACAAGCACGAACAAAATGCTGGGTTTGCCCTGGCCCTCTCTGTCTAGTGGAGGGGACTGACGTGAAAACAGGCCACGATTTGACCCAGTCGTGGTGACAGTAAGGGTATAGAATGAGCAAAGTGCCATGTGGCCCAGAACACAGAGCCGCGCTCTCAGCCTCAGGGGAAAGGGCATCGATGATGAACGAACCTGACGTAAAAGCTGGGTAAACACTGCCCTTCTGTAAAAGGCTTTGAGAATTTCAAATTCTATGCAAAGCCAAATCTACGCTCCTATTTTTAAATCTGATAAAATTCTGGTGTAATCATACACTGACAATCTAAAGTAGAAATGATGTGGTTTCATGATGACTCTTAAAACTTTACTAGGCTTTCTGTCTTCTTTGTAAAATGTCTAGTTAATTCAGGAAAGGCGTTGGCAAGAAAAAAAAAAACGACAAAATTTACATGTTCTGCATTTCTACTACATATTTAACTTCACTTATAATATTCAGGTAGATTAGGTCTTTTAATTACATGCACTTTTAAAAGTGATGCTATTTTTGGTGGGTCTCATCATGTTTCTTATGAAAACGTAAAATGAGTTGATAGGGGAGAGGGGCACAAACAGAAAACTGTAAGAAAAATAAAGAGGAAATAACCAGAAAGGGGAGGAAAGGAGTTTGAGGCAAGTGGTGATGGAAAGGGGCAGAAGTAAGCCCTATTCGATGCCAACCTAGAATTAATAAAGCTCTCCAATGTGAGAGGCAATGAGCATTTATGGAGATCAATAAGAATGGCTATTCGGGAATCATTCATTTAGGCCGAAGCCCAAATAATATTCCAAATAGGAGACAGGCAGTGAGTATACAGAAAGGGAAGGGCAGCAACTAAGTCATTGGAAGGAGGGCATTTTTAATGGTACAGGTCATATAACAGTGATGTACATTCTAAAAAGTTTTTAAAAACTGTTTCAGGCCAGTTGTCTTCAGTTCAGTAGTCATAATAACTGCTTTCTTGTTATCTAGGCAAACAGTTCTGCAGGCAACAAGGTTACTTAGTCCCCATCTAAAGGTTATTTTGCCCTGTCTTAGTATTCCAAAGTTTGACATGTGAAACAGTTCTGGCGTAGCAACTGCAGCTCCATTTTAAAGTGGCTCCATTTATGTTACTATTTACACAGGGAAAGGAGAGGGAAAAAGAAATGGGTGGATCAAACATGGCTTTCAGCTCCTTCAGGGATCTGTTATCCTTTACACATGTTGATTATGCTTGCCTATGGACTCTTACTTTTCCAAGTTATTTAAGGCCTATTTACTGCGAACCCAAAGGTCGCTGGTTCGATTCCCAGCCAGGGCACATAACCAGGTTGCAAGCCAGGTCTCCAGCCAGGTCTGTAGCTGGAGGCAGGTGAAAGGCAACCATATATTATTGTCTCTCTCCCTCTCTGCCTCTCTCCCTTCCCCCCTCTCTGGAAATAATAAATAAAATCTTAAAAAAAAAAAATCCTATTTAGAGGGAGGCAGTGCGATGTGGTGGTTACAGTATGGGCTCAGTGCCCTGAATTGGAATAAGTTCTAGCTAGTGACTCCAGGCAAGGGTCTTAACTAGCTGTGTCTGCTTGTTTGTGAGATGAGGGCAGTATCTCCAGGAGACCTGTGGGAATAACAGCGCTGAGTTTAGGAGGCACCTGGTCATGATAAACTCTCAATCAGGAGTGGTGTCTGCTCTTGCTCTTATCTGACTTGACCGGGCCCTCATGGAAGCAGTAGTGAACTGTCAGATAACACTGTCCTCGGGCAGTTGGGAGAGGCTGAAGGAGGGAGCTGTGACTCCTGCAGTTTAGTCCTGTGCACTTCTGCTCCAGGCACACCCGTGCTGTTCAGTTACGGTTGAGATAGACTCTCCCAGGAGTTTAAAGAGCAAAACTAGAATCATGGGAGTCCGTTGCCACTGTTCCACTCACAGCATCACCCAGAGGCTCTCTGCTTCTCAGTGTTGAGTCCTGGGAAAATTACATGTTTATTTCGGAGGCTTCTGCTGGAAGTCAATTCCTGCTTAGGGGGTGGGGGTGGGGACACAGTGGAAAGCCGTAAGAAGGTCATAAATGGAAGAACTTGAAAGGGGGAAACCCCTCTCTCCAATAACAGTAATGCGTTGTCATATTGTTAGAAAGATAATCAGCTCTTTTGCTCAGCAACTTAACTGCTTTTATCTGCAGCTGATGGTTCTGTGCAGAGCCAGTACTGGCATCTCCCCTTTCACATATGTGTGGTCCCTGAGGAGGTCGGGGAGGAGATCATGGCTTTACAAAGAGCTCATGGATGTGGGTCAGATTTTAATTAGAATATTAATTGGATATTTGCCATGGAAAAGTCGGACCAAGAATCTCTTCATTGTAAAACGAGGACACAGAAAGTGTAAAGGAAGAATGTTGTTGAGAGTAGCTCCCAATATTGGCTTGTTTTTCTTAACGGAAGATCATCTTTCTGTTTTCACGTGCAGATGGCCCCAATTTCATTACCTTTCAGTACAGCATTTTTTTACCTTCTCAATCAAGCAATCAAAAAAATCTGTGTGCTCAGAATAGGGACACTGGGTTTAAGTGCTAAAGGGGTGTGGTACAATATATCCTTTCTGTATAACAAAAAATATCTGGGAAAGTTAGGGTTAGAGTTAGGATTAAGGGTGTGAGTAACACTTGTCAAAACATAAATGATTTTTTTTTTTCTATTATCAGGAAAGAGGGTTAGAGATCAAGGGGACACAAGGTTCCCAGGAAGGGGAACTGGAGTAGAAACATCTGGCGAAAACTTTGATTAGGACTCTCGTTAGGCAGACACCAAGGTCCTTGAGCCCTGCCCAGATGTTGGTGAGCCTTCAAAGGACCTGTGGGACCGAGTCACACTAAGTAAACTCATAAGGCTCTGTCTGACATGTCCCATTTTCAGATTATTAGCGAGCTCATTTATTTTATTTTATTTTTTTCAGATAGCAGGTTTAGGCATTTTCATCAGGGTAGGGGAACCAGGTAAAGGCTGGAGGGCTACTTGTTGAGAAAAGAGAACAAAGGAGTTGACTGGTTGTCAGTGAAGTTCCCATGGAGTCGGGAAGCCTATGATGTGCCCTTCACCTGTCAGGGAACAGAGGCATCCTTGTGGGCAGACTGCCCGAGCAGGCTCCCCCTCGCATGGTGGTGGAGGTACATTGATGATAAATTGCTCCTCTTCAAGTCGCCCTTTCCCAGACTAGATCACGAGCGGCCTTTGATTGTTTTTTAACCATATGTCAGATAGTTATGATTTTGATTGACTTTGTTAAGATAATCTCTCCCAAATTGAAGGTCATTTCTCTTAAGAGAAATTCGTAAGTACTCAATTTACTTCTTTTTTTTTTTTTTTTTTTTTAAGATTTTATTCATTATTTTCAGATAGAAGGGTGGGGAGGGAGGAAGAAAGGGAGAGAACCATCAATGTATGGTTGTTTTTCACCTGCCTCCAGCTACAAACATGGCTGGAGACCTGGCTTGGAACCTGGTTATGTGCCCTGACTGGGAATCGAACCAGCGACCTTTGGGTTCACAGTCCAGCACCAATCCACTGAGCCACCAGCCAGGGCTCAATTTACTTTTGAGTACTATTTCAGCAACAACACAAACTTTCAGCTTCAGTGTAGCTAAATTCAGTGTGAATTTGGAGTCACTCTTTTTTTTAAATCCTCACCTAGGGACATTTTTTCATTGGAGAGAAAGAGAGAAAGAGAAGAAACATCAATGTGAGAGAGAAACATCAATCAATTGCCTGTCATCCGTCATACATGCTCTGACAGGGGATCAAACCCACAACCTAGGTATGTGCCCTGATTGGAATTGAACCCTTGCCTTTCTGTCTGCAGGAAGATGCTCCAGCCAGCTCAGCCACTTGGAGCCATCTTCCTAGAGATAATCAAGCATTGGCTCCACCTAAACTTGGGTTGACATCTGGCTAAAGATAACAACTGTAAGAATAACAGGGTCCTTTGGGCATTCCTTTGTATAAGTCCACAAACCTGAGGACTTTGAGCTGAAGGAAAATGGGAAAAGCCAGTGTTTGAGCTGCCTGTCATCTACCAGACCCAATAAGCAGAGACAAAGATTGAATCTTCATGGGCACTTTATTCAGATGGTCTGTGATCTGAGAAGAGTGTGGGTTTATAACATAACAGACTATCTTAAATTCCATTATAAATGGGCCCTTTTTATGAAAAGAAGAAAAGTGTAGGTAAGGGGTTTGGAATTCAGGGAAAAGGTTAATCAGATAAAAGCAGCAGCATTCCTTCACCTGTGTCCTGGGCAGTTGTTTTTGTGTCCTGGGTGGTAGTCATCGCACCCTGGAGTATAATTGCTCAGATACCATCTTGATGGCTTGCAGTCCTCCTGAGGCACAAGGGTGGAACTGCTTCTGGTCTCCTGGAATCAAGGTGGGTCTTTCCTCCAGTTTCTGAAACAAGAGCTTTTTACATACATTGATTACTAAGCTCATGAGCTGTCACCTGAAACTGAAGTGTTCCAACGTTTGAGTCCCCCATCAGGAAGAGAAAAGAAGCAGCTAAAAGTAACATAAAAGGAGGAGAGTGCTAAGGAGAGGATGAAAGGGAGAGCATTGCCCCCCCCCCCAACGACTCCCCCAACAATCCTTCCCCCAGGGGCCTAATTACCCAGGCTGGGTTTGCGGGGAGAGGTGCTAAAATCATGAGCTGATGAAGCTAATTTTTGTGGCATTTTTGTTGGAGAATCAAAGGGAATATATATAGTGTTTTCTAGCAGCTTGAATATATATGCCCTCAGGTCAATGTTGGGAGGTAGCCAGGCCAGGGAGGGGATAATTCTCCGATTGTCCTCGGAGCCCTGTCAGCAGTGGGCCTGATGTCACTGGAGTGGGCACCCGGACTGCTCCAGCTGCTGATGGAACAGTCCTTAGCCAGGGACAAGGGAAGGGTGTCTCTATGATCAGGAGAAAAATTAGTTCTAATGGATCTGTTATCCACTAAAGAAACTATCGATGTAGGTAACATCCAAGGCTGTAGAGACTTTTTATAAGAGCTTATTTGAGCCCAACTGATGATATATGCTGGGGCACAAGATCTCCAATGCTCTGGAGAATTAGTTTTGCAATTTCTTTTATGCCTTAAGAATGGAGGGGATTTAAGGAAGGTTACATGAAGGTGAGAAAAAGCAAGGCAGAGATTAGATTGCAGGATAGTTATCAAGATTGGGTGCTTTCTGGAGAGTGATCATGGCTTATGTCAAAGGTGTTTTAACCTAGGTACACAGACAATGGACAAGGCTTATGTAAGGCAAAGATTAACCTTACTGAAGATGTATGTGCCTGGAGTGTGATTACCCGCCAGGACCTGCCAGGTAGGCATTTACCATCATGTCACCCTGTGAGGTTACTGTCCATAGAAACCCCTTGTTTTCTTGTTCACAATGTTTACAAATATTGTTTGAGAAAAATAAGAGTACAAAGTTTTAACAAGCAAGAGATAAACAGAACACTACCCATTATTATGAACTGGCAATGTGTAAAATGTCATTTACCCTGTCTTTATATAGATGTTGGTATTATTAAAGATAAATGCATAAAATACATAAAGTATGGATAGTTCAAACTGGTTCAGGGGTACCTAAAGCTGGGTGGGTGTTGGGGGAAGGGCTGTGGGAAAGATAAAAGGAATAATTTCTTTTCTTTTCTTTTCTTTCTTCTTCTTCTTCTTCTTCTTCTTCTTCTTCTTCTTCTTCTTCTTCTTCTTCTTCTTCTTCCTCCTCCTCCTCCTC
>PVIW01008432.1:0-20598 GCA_004026585.1 Noctilio leporinus
AGACAGCCCAATTAAAAAATGGGCAAAGGACCTGAACAGACAACTCACTGAGGAAGATATACAAAGGGCCCAGAGGCATATGAAAGAATGCTCAACATCACTAGTCATCAGAGAGATGCAAATTAAAACCACAATAAGATACCATCTCACACCTGTCAGAATGGCAATCATCAACAAATCAACAAACAACAAGTGTTGGTGAGGATGTGGAGCAAAGGGAACCCTGGTGCACTGTTGGTGGGAATGCAGGTTGGTGCAGCCACTGTGGAAAACAGTATGGGATTTCCTTAAAAAACTAAAAATTATATTCTATTTTAATCCATTATATTAATTGATTGAATGCTTAAATAGTTTTCTTTGGGAAAAAATGATTCATTAGACTTTTTAATGATTTGCTATAAACTAATGTATTTTAATAGAAGAGCTATTTCTTATAATTACTTAAAGAACATTCTTTGAGAGATTGTTATTTTCTATTTCTTAGTAACATTTGTTTTTCTGTTCTTCTAGAACACAAGACTCAGCTAGTTCATTTGCAGTGTTTACAAAGTTCCAAATATATTTCTGAATTAAGAAAGTCTAAATTAGCATGCTTGGCTAAGAATAAAACTAGTGATTAAAGGAGAATGAAATCCTCCTGGAAATGTTTCCACAACCTACTCTCCTCCCCCCAAATTCCCTGACTCTTCCCTTTGAACATAGATCAGAAGACCTGGAAAAAAATTGAACTGGATTGAAAAGAGCCCTCCCAGTCAGACAGGAGACATGACTCCAATCAGAAGCACTGATAGACACAACACTAGGGAGGGCTCTCCAACAAGCTCATTCTGTTTGTCCACCTCTCCAACCCCAACAACTTCTTTTCAAAGAAAAATGTTTTCCATCACAATTGTTTAATGTAATGCTAATACTCCAGGATGGGTTTTTCTATTCCAAGAGGAAAGTGTGGGTGCTCTAATAATATCACCAGTTCCCTGTCACTCAGCCTCCACTTTGCAGTCAACAGTTGTTAACCCTTTCCAGAAAATAAACTGTGCAGATAAGTGGTGTCACTCATGGCATACACATTCCCCTCTTGGTCCCTTCCTCTTCTTTACAGTGACCAACAGCCAAACTGCCCAGAGAGTGCAGGAAAAACATGTCAGAACCTGGGTCTGCCTGGCCCACCAGTGATCCTGGGAACCAGAGCTCTCCACAAATTGATTTAGATGTACTGTAAACAAAAAATAAACTTTTGTTGTGTTAAGCAAAGGACACTACTTCAGATTTAACTTGTTAGCATAGCATTACCTGTGGTTAAATCGGTATGCCACTTAGAGGTGGAGGGCATCTGGGCTCTTCTGCAGGGTTCTAAGACAGATCAAAGTGCTCCAATTTTAGCAGGAATGTTTATGGTACAACAAAGACACTTGTTCTTAGTAAGGGCTCTTCTGAATGAAAGTAACAGGGACCTCACTCAAACTATTATAGGCAAATGATAATACATTGCTTCATTAAATCACTGGGAGGCTCAAAACTGTTGGAAAGGTGAAGGTTGCACATGGGATGCCAGAGGAACAAGGAGAAACTGCAATGCTGACAAATACTTTCTTTGCACTGCATGTCCACATGGGTGGGCTTCATTCTCTCTCCTTTCTCTCCACTCAGCCACACCATTCCCATAGCCAAGAAACGTGGCTCCTAATAGCTTTCAAACATCTGCCCCCAGAGAGAAAGTGACAGGTTTACTCATGCCTTTGTGCACCAATTAAAATTCCTAAGGAAGAACAGGATTGTCCTAGCTGGGGTGAAATGCCCCCAGGTGGATGAGACAATTGTGTCCAGAAAAGGATGTGGCCAGTAGACAGCACTAAGCTTTAATACAAATATATGGTTGTAACAGAAGCAAACCAAAAACTCTTTCCAAAAAGAGACCTCTAGACAGACAAAACATTCTTATACATGTTCAAAATTCTTTATGCACATAGCTAAAGTCTAAACGTTTTTTAATTAAAAGGTTTTTGTTTTTATTTTTTTAAGATTTTAGTCATTATTTTTAGAGAGAAGGGCAGGCAAGGAGGAAGAAAGGGAGAGAAACATCAAAGTATGGTTCTCTTTCATCTGCCTCCTCCTGGAGACCTGGCTGGAGACCTGGCTTGCAGTCTGTTTATTTGCCGACTGGGAATCCAACCAGGGACCCTTAGGTTCTCAGGTCAAAGCCAATCCACTGAGCCACACTAACCAGGGTAGAAAAGTTTCATTTTATAGTTCATTTAATGACAAAACTTAACCTGATCTGCACTAATTTGCCAAACTTGTCATACACTTGCTGTGAGGCTATTACAATTAACCTTTTAATTTAAAAAAATCAAAGTTTTATTTTTAAACACAATATTCTGTTACTTTTAAAAACTAGCATCTTGCCCTGGCTGGTGGCTTAATGGATAGGTGCCAGCCTGCAATCCCAAAGGTCTCTGGATCAATTCCCAGCCGGGGCACATAACCAGGTTGCAAGCCAGGTCTCCAGCCAGGTCCTTAGCTGGAGACAGATGAAAGGCAACCATACATTGATGTTTCTCTCCCTTTATTCCTCTCTCCCTGACCTTCTCTCTAAAAATAATGAATAAAATCTTTTTTTTTAATTAAAAAAAAAAAAAACTAGCATCTTGATTTTAATTTTAATGTACACACAGTAAAAGTTCAAATGTGGTGTTTATTTGTGAATATTAAATACATTTTAATATAGAATTTTAATTTGTCTTATGGGTTGCTACTCAAATGTTTCTGGAGGTGATATATAAAACATGATATGCACATTGTATTAGTTTTCTAATATAAATTTCAGAGTGTATCTCTAAGGGCTTTTAAAAAGGAACTGTGTATTAGAATTATAGTGGTACAAATATAAAAATGCATAAAAATAAATATGTATCATGAGTTAAGAAAGAGAGAGCACATATCTAAACAGATGCATGGATATTTGTGTTTCTTATACACTGAATTTCCTGTTTTCAGCTATAAATTCTCAACAACAGATTTAAATATGTCAAGAAATATGAGCTGGATGCCACTTGTGCATGGGGTACAACTGTGACAGATTGAAGTAGAGTGTTATGACAGAAGCCATAGATTAAGAGATGAGGGAGGTGTCAGAAGTCATTTAGGACATTCCTTCCTTGCCCCATGACCAATGAAACAAGGGAAAGAGTGAGTCTTTTGAAAATTCTAGTTCATTATGGTTCTAGTCCTGTAAATATTATTTATGTGCTTAGATACCTTGATGAGATAAAGCAGAAGGGTAGGGATGAAAGGTATTATCAGTGTTAAGTTTTTTTTTTTTGTTTGTTTGTTTTTTAAAATTTATTATTTCCAGAGAGAAGGGGAAGAGAGAGAGGCAGAGAGGAAGAGAAACATCAATGTATGGTTGCCTTTCACCTGCTTCCAGCTATGGACCTGGCTGGGGACCTGGCTTGCAACCTGGTTATGTGGCCCTGGCTGGGTATCGATCAGTGTTATTTCATATTAGAGAACAACTATTAGCAAGTCTGTTATATCTTATAAGGGAATATGCTAAAAATTAAAAGATTTGGAGAAATGCTTGAGTACTTCTATGCTGAGCTAATCTTTGGACTTTTTTAAGGCATCTGAAAAAAAGTAATTTGTTTCTGAAAGATGTGAAGTATATTGAAGGATAGGAAATATGTATTATTAAACAACATATACATAATGGTATTATGAGAAAATGAGGTACATTTCTCTCAAATTGCTAGTTAGGTGGCTTTGTTTTCAAGAGAATTTCTACAGTGTTTTTGTCCAAACTCCATAATATAGTTTACCCATTTTCTATTGTGAATAACCTGAAAGACCATTCTGCTATATCACATAAAGTCTATTTCCTATTATTTGCCAATTCCCTCATCCTGTTCATCACTCTTGTGAAAATTTGCTTTAAAAGAAATATTTAGCTGTTATTATGGTGTTCAGATATGTGGTAGACAGTACACATCATATAGGTTCAGACTGACCCACTCTCAAACCATCCTGGCTGACATCCAAGCTTATAGGATGTGTCCTCCTCCATCTCCAATTTCTGGCTATCAAATACTGTAAAAATGTGCCTTCCACGCTATCATTGTCTCCCCACTGGTTCCGACCCTCAGTCATGATTGTTTGCATAGTGTGTTTGCTTTATCTTTCTAACTGAACTTAAATCCTCTGCTGCTTTAAGGTAGACATTCTCCATTTCTCAGTCTTTATTTTACTAGTCTGAAAGATATAGCCAGAGAAGTGGAGAGATTTGCCATTAGATTGCATAACCTTTTAAAAAATATTAATTTATTGTTATATATTACAATTATTTTATTTATCCCCCATTGATTACCCCTGCCCCACCCAGCCCACCTCATTTCCCATAGTCAATCCTCTCCTCATTGTCCATGACCATGGGTCATTCATACTAACTCCTTGACTAAACCCTCCCCCTTCTTCCCCTGACCCTGCTTCCTACCCCTATGGTCACTGTCATTTTGCCCCTTGTTTCCATGTCTCTGGTTCCATTATTCTCATCTGTTTGTTTTGTTCATTAGTTTCCTGTATTGGGTAAGAGCATATGGTACTTGTCTTTTGCCACCTGGCTTATTTCACTAAGCATAATACTCTCCAATTCTGACCATGCAATCACAAAAGGTAGGAGTGCCTTTTTCTGCTACATAGTATTCTATTGTGTAAATGTACCAATTTTTTGTTTGTTTGTTTTTTATTTATTTTATCCATCCATCCACTGATGTGTACTTAGGCTGTTTCCAGCACTTGACTATTGTGAATAGTGCTGCTATGATTACATAGCATTTTAATGGTGCTTGTGCTCATTAGTCATTGAGAGATAATACCCACCCTTTCTCATTTTGGAAACTCTGTCTTTCTGTATGTTTGATTAGAGGTAAGGTCTCTCCTCCCACAGCAGCAGAACCTGAAACTTCCAGTTAATTGCTTCCCTGGCTCCAGACATCAGAGCATAAGCCTATGACTCAGGTCACCAAGTGGAAGACATTACCTGGAACCAGAAGCTAGAGCATGTGGTCCACAGAATGAAGGGAAGGTAAGAACCAACTCCAATAAACAGCAACTATGTGAAGCATCCCATGGATTGTCAGCACAGGGTCCAATATCGCCCCACAGCATGATAATGTCAAATAGATGATTTGGTTCACAGTCATTTCTAGGGCAGTAGTTTGTACCAATTTTACAACTTCCCATTTAATCCTATGTATAAACTAAACATTTTCTTCCAAAAAGTTCCTTTTATGTTTAAAATCCATAATTACTTTCTTTTGTTTGTGAACAACACCCTTGATTGTTATCATATTGGTACTGAGTTAGCACACTCACTGACCCTAAATGTTTCATCTTCTTCCATTGTAGGTACCTCACTCCTTTTATAAAATATAGTTACTTTAATTTTCTAAAAACTATCAGTAGTACCATTCACTGCCAGTTATTTAATTTTAATTGATTTTATCCTTTTATTTATAATATAAATTTGAATATAATTGCTAATATTGATTTTTTAGAAGATTTTATTTATTATTTTTAGAGAGAAGGGAAGAGAGAGAGGCAGAGAGGGAGAGAGACATCAATGTATGCTTGCCTTTCACCTACCTCCAGCTAAGGACCTGGCTGGAGACCTGGCTTGCAACCTGGGTATGTGCCCTGACTGGGAATTGAACCAGCGACCCTTGGGTTCAAAGGCCAGTGCTCAATCCACTGAGCCATAATAGCCTAGGCCTTGGTGCGCTCTCTCTCTCTCTCTCTCTCTCTCGTAGGATTTTCTGAATCATCTTACTGTGTCTTAAGCTGTGTGTGTTCAATTAATTTTTTGATATAAAACTTTAGCAACATTTGAAAACTTAATCTGACCTAGAAAAATTATGAACTAAAGAACTAGTTAGAATATACTTTCCTAATAAGTATTGTTTTTAAAATAAAAATGCAATGGTGTGTTATGTTAGCATTTAGATATGTTTATCATAACATACATAATTTTTACTAACAGAAATAACTAATTCAGTATCATTTTTCTCTCTTAGTAACTCGATTTAACCATAACAGTAGGTGAAATTTTATTCAATAGCAAGTCACAATCACATTTTAATGTCATTAAACTCCTAATACCTCATTAGTTTGCAGGAAAGAATAAGCTAGTTATGTGTCAACAAACTTGTTATTTTTCCCTCAACTTCTTCAGTGTTTCAATAAAGGACATTTTTTAGGCCATATACACCTTCATTTTAAATATAACAATCTGGAAGATTAGAATTATTACTGAAACTTTATAGATGGGGAAATAGAGATTTATCTGGGTTAGCATCACACAGACAGTACGTGAGAATAAACTTGTGTCTGTCTCATCCAAAGCTTGTTCTGCTAGCATCCATTCAAAGGACACTCCCTCTGGTGAAGCCTCACACAATGTACTCAACATCCTCACCCACCTATCTCATTTGATATTGTTCTCTTTCTACTGTCCCTTTTCTTAGTTTTGTGCATTGGGTTGGCTATTCCCAAACACTATTTCTGCAGATTTAGAATGCCGTTTGCCTCCAGACTTGGAATCCTGCTTCCCCCAAACCTTGCCTTGTAAGTCTGACTCAGCCTGATCTGCTTCTGCTTTCCATTTTAAACCTGGCTGAGAATGACATCAACAAATAAAGAAGAGTCACTGATTTGCAAGTGAGTCCTGGCTTTTGGTTCCTTCTTTGATGTGCCAGACACATGAGAGCATACACTGACTCTGAGCAGCCACACCACCCTCCATGGAAGCTCAGTCCACTCCCTGAGCTTCCTCTCCATCCACTTTGCCCTGATGTCTCCCAGGTGAGGGCCTGAGCCCCTACCAAATGCCCTGGTCCCTGTGGCTCTGTCCTGGGCATCCACACTTCATTGCCAGCACAGCTGCAGGCATGATGGAGTGTTTGAAAAGACTCTGGGTGGCTAAAATAACAAACTTCAACAAGTCTGATAGAATGTTTTCACACAAAGTAGCAACTAGAAGTCACAATGTACAACTAACTTTGTCACCCAGATTAAAAGCACAATCATGATTTCAAATGCATTTTCAAGTGGCAGTAAATACAATACAATTTTCCTTCAACAAAGTGGGATTATAGGAATCGGACATTTTCCATTTTAGTCCTTACAAATGTGGACTTAAATAATTTTCTTTTTCCCCAGGGAAGAAGAAATGCTAATCTACATCGAGAAACACTGCCTCTTAAAATGGCAAAACACTGAAATTCTGTATCTTTCAGGGTTTTTTTCTTTTTGTATTTTAAAAGTTGTTGAATGTAAGGTCATATTTTGGCACTGAGTTAGTGTTGGAAAAAGCAGTGGGAAATCTGACTCCCTGAAAAATGGGGTGAGAATTATCCAATTTTATTATCCTCTACAGATCCATAGAATTGTTGGTGTGAAAATACCATGGCAATGAATCTGATTCATCCTCACACTCAATGCCTGCAGGCCTAGCACATACCTTGCTAGAGAAACCAAAATGTATTCTCTTTTTGAATGTTTCCAAAGGTCTCACAACACTCAATAAACCCTCCAAATGTGCCATCACTTTCTACACCAGGAAGCATTTCTTTGCATCTAACCAAAATCTCTTATTCTATAGTAATCTTGTGTTCTCTGATTCTTCTTGTCCTATTTGTAGTCAAGAGGAAAAGTGGATGCTTATTGTATTGTCTTATTTATTGAGTTTGAGTCATCAGTGGAATATATAACCATTAAAACTTCCACTTGAAAGTTCCTTATTTTCTCATTTTTTAAATTTTATTCTTCAATTACAGTTATCCCAATTATTACTCCCCTGCCCCTGTTGCCCTCCCCTGCCCCATCCAGCTCCTGCTCCTACAATCAATCCCCACTCTGTTCTTCATGTCCATGGGTCCTTTACACTTATTCCTTGACTAGACCTTTCCCCTTCATTTTCCCATTATCCCACTCTCTCCTCCCCTCTGGTCACTGTCAGTTTGTTCCTTTTTCCCATGTCTATGGTTCTATTTTGCTCATTTGTTTGTTCTGTTGATTATACTCTTATAGATGAGATCATATGGTATTTGTTTTTCACCACCTGGCTTATTTCACTTTGCATAATACTTTCCAGGTCCATCCATGCTGTTGCTAACAGTAGGAGTTATTCTTTCTCTCTGTGCATAGTATTCCATTGTGTAAATATATAACAGTTTTTTAATCTATTCATTTACTGATGGGCACTTAGGCTGTTTCCAGCACTTGGCTACTGTAAATAAGACTGCTATGAACATAGGGGTGCATAGGTTCTTTTGAATTGGTGTTTCAAGATTCTTTGGATATAATTCTAGCAGTGGAATCCCTAGACTAAAAAACAGTTCCATTTTTAGTTTTTTGAGGAAATTCCACACTGTTTTCCACAGTGGTGTACCAGTCTGCATTCACAATGACAGTGCACTAGGGTTCCCTTTTCTCCCACCCTCACCAGTATCTGTTTGCTGATTTGTTAATGATGGTCATTCTGATGGGGGGTGAGGTAGTATCTGATCATGGTTTTAATTTGCATCTTTCTGATGGCTAGTTATGTTGAGTATCCTTTCATATATCTATGGGCCCTTTATATGTCCTCCTTGGAGATGTGTCTGTTCAGGTCCTTTGCTCATTTTTTATATTTTATTTTTTATTTTTTATTTAATTTATTTTATGTTATTTTAAAAAAGATTTTATTTATTATTTTTCAGAGAGAGGGGAAGGGAGAGAGGAAGAGAGACATCAGTGTATGGTTGCCTTTCACCTGCCTCCAGCTACAGACCAGGCTGGAGTTTTGGCTTGCAATCTGGTTATGTTGCCCTGGCTGGGAACCTTTGTCCATTTTTTTTTTTTTTTTTTTTTTTTTTTTTTTTTTTTTTTTTTTTTTTTTTTTTTTTTTTTTTTTTTTTTTTTTTTTTTTAATTTTGCTGTGTGTCTCCCTTATGTCGAGTTGTATAAGTTCTTTATATATGTTGGAGATCAAACCCTTGTCTAAGGTATCATTGGCAAATATGTTTTCCCATTCAGTTGGTTTCCTTTTCATTGTGCTGATGTTTTCTTTAGCTGTGCAAAAGCTTTTTAATTTGATGTGGTCCCATTTATTCATTCTTTATTTTGTATCCCTTGCCTTAGGAGATATATCAGTAAATATATTGCTGTGTGGGATATCTGAAATTTTCCTGCCTATGTTTTTCTCTAGGACTTTTAAAGTGTTGTTACTTATATTTACATCTTTTATCCACCTTGAGTTTATTATGGTGTATGGTGTAAGTTGGTTGTCTATTTTCACTTTTTTGCAGTGCCTGTCCAGATTTCCCCATATCATCTATTGAAGAGGCTAGTTTTTTACTTCATTTTATGCTCCAAATCCCTTTGTCATATATTAATTTACCATAGAGACTTCAGTTTATTTCTGGGCTCTCTATTCTATTCCATTGATCTATGTGTCTGTTCTTATGCAATTATCAGACTGCTTTGATTACAGTGGCTGGCCTTGTGACATAATTTGATATCAGGTATTGTTATCCCTCCTACTTAGTTCTTTTTTCTTAAAATTGCTGAGTCTATTCAGGGTCATTTATGGTTCCATATACATTTTTGAAATATTTGTTCTATATCTGTAAAATATGTCACTGGTATTTTAATTGAAACTGCATTGAATCTATAGATTGCTTTGGATAGTATGGACAGTTTAATTATGTTAAGTTTCCCAAACCATTAACATCCCAAAGAAGTAAAGTATGCATTCTTTTCAAATGCACCTAGGGCTTTCTCAAAAATAGACCAAATGATAGAACAAAAAACAAGCTTCAACAAGTTCAAGAAAGTTGAAATCATATTACTCACTCTCTTGGATCACAATGGCTTGAAACTAGAAACCAACCTCAAGGAAAAAACCCAAAAACATTAAAATTCATGGAGACTAAATAACATGGTATTAAACAATGAAAGGGTTGATAATGAGATCAAGAAAGTCAAAACATTTCTGGAAACAAATGAAAAACATACAACAGCCTAAAACTTATGGGATACAGTGAAGGCAGCACTGAAAGGGAAGTTCATAGCAATACAGGCCTACCACAAAAGACAGATAATTTTCAAATAGTCAACTTAACCCTACATATAGAAGAACTATAGGAACAGCAACAAATAAAACCCAGAGGGATTAGAAGGAAGGAAATAATCAAGATCGCCAGAAGTAAATGACATAGAGACTAAAGAAATAAATCACAGGATCAATAAATTCAGGAGCTGATTCTGTGAAAGGATAAACAAAATCGTCAAGCCTTTAACCAGACTCATCAAGAAAAAAAGGGACCCAAATAAATAAAATCAAAAATGAAAGAGGAGAAATTATAACCGATACCAGAGAAATGCAAAGAATTGTAGTAAATCACTTCAAACAACCATATGCCAAGAAATTTGACAACCTCGGTGAAATGGACAAATTTCTTGAAATATATAATCTTCCAAAACGGAATCAAGAAGAAGCAGAAAGCCTGAACAGTCCAATAATAGCTAGTGAAATTAAAGGAGTAATAAAAAATATAGCACACAAAATCTCTGGACTGGATGGCTTCACAGGCAAATTTTTACTTACTAACTAGGAAATAACTAACTCCTATCCTTCTCAAACTATTCTAAAATATTTAAGAAGAGGGAAGACTCCCCAACTATTTTTATGAGACCAGTATTATCCTAATTCCAAAACCAAATAAAGACACAACAAAGAAGGGAAAACTGCAGGCCAATATTGCTGATTAACATGAATGCTAAAATCCTCAACATATTGGCAAACCAGATCCTGCAATATATTAAAAAGATCACATACATCATGATCAAGTGGGATTCATCTCAGGGATGTAAGGGTAGTACAATATTCACAGATCAATAAATTAATACATCGCATAAACAAAATGAAAGACAAAAATTACATGATCCCATCAATAGATGCTGAAAAAGCACTTGTTAAGTACAACACCCATTTATGATAAAAACACTCAACAAAATGGGAATAGAGGGAGCATACCTCAACATAATAAATGCTGTATATGAGGAACCTATAGCCAACATCATACTCAAGGAATAAAAATTTAAAACTTTCCCCCTAGGATCAGGTACAAGACAAAGATTTCCACTTTTACCACTGCTATTCAGCATAGTATTGGGAGTTCTAGTCACAGTGATAAGACAAGAAAAAAACATCCAAATTGGAAAGAAATAAGTAAAACTATCTTTGTTTGCAGATGGCATGATAGTGTACCTACAAAACCCTATAGGCTCCTCAAAAAAAATATTCGACCTAATTAGTAAATTTGGCAAAACAGTGGGATACAAAGTCAATATTCAGAAATCAAAGGCATTTTTTACACCAACAATGAAACTAGGAAAATCCCATTTACTATAGCAATAAGAAAAATAAAATACCTTGGAATAAACTTAACCAAGGAGGTAAAAAAGATACACTCAGAAAACTATAGAACACTGAAGAAAGAAATTAAGGAAAATACAAATTCATGGAACTCAAAAGTTCTTGAATATTTCAACATCTTTAAAAGTAAAGGGTTTTTAATTGAATACTACATCTATAAGATTCATAATGACATTTATAGGATTAGTTCAAAGTGCTCATATTTATCATTTGTCATGAATGCTTACCTGGGGGGAACTCAGAAAATATTTCTTGATAGTTGATAAGGTGTGGCTTTCCAAATTTTAGAGTTTATTCTTGAATTATTAGTCATTAAGTATTGTATTATTTTTCATATAAATAATTGTGAACCTACTTTCCTACCCCTGTATTAGGAACATAATGTTTTATTATTTTACTACAATAAATTTCTCTTTGAATCCAAAAGTAAATCATTACTGATCCTGTAACAAATTCTATTCACTTACAAGGATATATGGTTAATTTAACAAATATGGTTTACACTGACTTCATTGCAAAGTTAACAAGTTAATAGTGCTCAGTTATGGAAATATTCATGTGTGTTTGTTTGCATTTTTATTATTTATTTATTTAAATATTTTATTTATTATTTTTTTTAGGTAGAGGGGAGAAGAGGGAAGCAGAGAAGGAGAGAATCATCAATGTATGGTTGCCTTTCACCTGCCTCCAGCTGGGGACCTGATTGGAGACCTGACTTGCAACCTGGTTATGTGCTCTGACTGTAGAATTGAGCCAGTGGCTTCTGGGTTGGCAGGCCTGCACCTTTCCACTGAGCCACCAGCCAGGGCTGTTTGCACTTTTAAAGCTTAGTTTCAAAATCATGTAAGGATTTTTACCTTCACTTTCACTCTATCCACCAGAAAGTAAAATTAGGGTTATATAGTGTGAAATAATGGATAAAAAACATTTGCTTAAGAGAAAAAGCAAACAGAGAACCAGGATGGCAGATAAGTGGAGCTACACCAATCTCCTCCCAACACCAAACTGGAATTACAAATTAACTGGGGAGAAGTAATCCAGAATAACCAACAGAACACCAACTGGAGAGAAGTCTTATTACCATGAACAGAACAGAAGAGCCGATTAATCACAATGTGACTGGTAGGAAGTGTGGAACCGTGGGAGACTGGCAGGGCTCCCACGGGTGGCACCTGAAGGGACATAAAAACATCTCAGAAGACAGGGGTTCCACCTGAGAAGAGTGGGATCTAAACCCCCAACTGGGCTTCCCAGCCTACAGCAACACAGTTGAGAGTAAAACAGCACCCAAATGCGAAAAGCAAAAAGCTGCCAGGTTTAGCCAGCTTGATAGAGAGACCGAGTTCACAAAGGGACCTCCCACAAAAATACAGAGGCACCCACCTACACTGGGCTCCAGCAGAGAAAGGGCAGAGTGGACTAGAGAAGCTTGGGGAAAGTTTAGGTAATTGGCTTTAAGGGGAGAGCTGAGGGAGCAGCCTGTGAGTCCAGTGCTGACCCATCCCCCCATACAGCCAGCACACCACTCTTCTCCAAAGGGTGGGAGTCTGAGAGAAAGCCTCAGCCCCACCCATAGAAATTAATCCACCCCACCCAGCAGTACCTAAACCTGACCTCAGATCACAGGTTGATTGGGTTCACAACTGAATTCATCTGCTACCCCCCATGCCAGAGGTGCCTAAAACTGACCATTGATCACAGACTGATTGGATTAACAACTAAAGGAGACCAAGACAATGGATTTCTGGTAGTCTCCAACTGGCTGATTAGGCCCAGACTGGGACATAAGCTGACATCACCAAGCACAGATCCAGGAAGCAAAAAATATGCACCTCTACACCACAGAAGGTCACACCACTAAGACAATAAGTCAATGCAGACCAATCTAAGAAGCAGAAACAAACAAGAGCCACCTAAAGTGGGGAGACAAAGAAATAAGCCCTTAGCAAATGGAAAGGAGAAATCCCCAGGAAGAGTGCAAAATGAAATAGAGGCAAGCACCCTATCAGGCATGGGATTCAAAATAATGATGATAGAGAATCTCAATGAACTCAGTAAGTTCAAAGAAAACTACAAACAACTCCAGGGTAACTACAAAGAACTCCAGGAAAGCTACAAGGAACTTACTGAGAACTATACCGGCATTAAAAAGAACATAAAAACCATCAATAAGAGCCAGGAGGAAATGAAAAATACCATTACTGAATTGAAAAACACAGTAGCAGGAATCAAAAGCAGGCTAGAGAAAGCAGAGGATCAGATCAGCAAGCTGGAGGTCAATGTAGAAAAAAATTCCCAGGCAGTGCAATAAAATTTTAAAAGATTGAAAAAGAATGAAGAGGTTTTCAGAGATCTGCAGGAAAACATGAAATGTAATGACATTGAAATAGGGATACCAGAAGGAGAAGAGGTGGAGCAAGGGATAGAAAACCGGTTTGAAAAAGTAATGACAGAAAACTTCCCTAACTTGAGGAGAGAAAAGGTCATGCAAACTCAGGAAGCACAGAGGGTCCCAAGGAAGATGAACCCAAACAGACCCACTCCAAGACATATCATAATGAAAATGGCAAATTGCAAAGACAAGGAGAGAATCCTAAAAGCAGCAAGAGAGAAACAGCTAATAACATACAAGGGGGCTCCCAGAAGGTTATCAGCTGATTTCTCAACAGAAACACAACAAACCAGAAGGGAATGGCAAAAAATATTTTAAACAATGGAAAACAAAGGCCTGAAATCAAGAATGCTCTACCCATCAAGGCGATCATTCAAAATGGAAGGTGAAATAAGGAGCTTCCCAGACAAAAAAAAGTATAAAAGAATACATCTCCACCAAACCAGCATTGAGAGAAATGCTAAAGGGTCTGCTGTAAGAAGATGAAGAAACAGAGAGACAGACAGGAACACAGGTACAACGGTCAATGGATTAAATGCATCAATCAAAAGACATAGGGCAGCTGAATGGATAAGAACCAACTTTAACTTATGAATGATTTAAAGTGATCTAGTTATAAATAGTTTTTATTAAATAAGATACAATTTTGTATATTACTTGTATCTGCATTACTGCAGATTAAATTTTCTTAGATTGGAATCATTTCATAATATGGGAAAATCATGTTACTTGCAATAACTCAGCAAAATTGAATGCAGTTAAGGAAGAAGAAAAAAGCAAGAAAATGTGGATGTATATTACATAGAAGACATGCTATCTTTCTTATTCACTGTTACAAAATATGTGCTTATTTGTGGATGTGTAATATATAGGTTTCGTTAGCATTTTATGATTTAAATAGCAACCAACTGGTTGTTGGTGTGTTGTGAAATCAGTCAATCTTCAGGTTAGAAAAAATGCTGAGAATGAAGACCAACTTGGAGGGGAGTTGCAAACTTCTAAACTATATGATTCATGTACATAGGCAATATATATTCTCATGTTAGCATGTAAATTAGATGAGATTCTTTTCAACTAAATTGTGGAAATATACATTTCCTATTATGAAGGCCCCCAAACTGGGGATGTTTGCGAAAAGGTATTAATGCTATAATAAACTTTATTATTAAAATGTGAACATACCTAATCTCTACCTCAATAGACACTTAAATAGTTCAGGGGTTAGTGTGGGACCAAATAGGAAGTCAATCACAAGTTCAAAAAATAGCCAGAATACTATTCTACAAAATTATTTAAATCCTAGGGATTTTTATTTTTTACCTCAACTTAATAGACATAATAATTTCTACTCTGGGGATCAGCTGAGCAATGCAAGTGCCATTATTTCTAAGGGCTTCATCTTGTAAAACACATGTAGAGGAAAAACAGAGGGTATTGAAAGAAGTAAGACCTGTGCATAGCCTAAATAAATACATAAATAAAGCTACTATTCAAGATGGAAAAAACTCCAGTAGCTTAAAATAAAGTTGAGTTGTATTATTGGAGTGGGGAAGGATCTAACTCAAAAGCCAAATTCATTTTTACTATGGATTCGGCACTGTCTCTAGGACAACTTTCACAAAAGTGAGTTCTGCAATACACCATTTCTATGATATATTCCACAAAAATAGCATTCCAGAGTAAAATAAGTATTAAAGAAGAAAAAATCTGCTTAATTTTGCTAAAACATATCTAAAACACTATCATTTAACATTAATAATTATGTAAGCTATTTAAATTTTTTTCATTAACTCTTCAGAATCCAGTATGTACTTTAAATATATGCAAGAATATGTATGTGTGTATAAATGTATTTTTGCATGTGTTTGGTAATATTGCAATTCATATTACTTAAAAGAGTAATTCTTTTTTTTTTTTTTTTTTTAAAGATTTTATTTCATCATTTCTAGAAAGAGGGGAAGGGAGAGAGGCAGAGAGGGAGAGAGACATCAATGTATGGTTGCTTTTCACCTGCCTCCAGCCACAGATCTGACTGGAGACCTGGTTTGCAACTGTGTTATGTGCCCTGGCTGGGGAATCGAACCTGCGACCTTTGGGTTCGCAGGCCGGCGCCTTATCCACTGCGCTACCAGCCAGGTAAAAGAGTAATTCTTTAAACAAATGAATTGATGTAGGCATTTTGGAAGAATAAAAAAAAACTTTGTATTAATATGATTTGAGAAGCTGACAGAAGGCAGTAAATGGTGAATTGTTCTGGATGTGGAAAGAAAAATATATATATATACATTGGAGGTTACAGAATAGACAGGAGGATGTTAAGAAGAACAAAGGAAATAGAGAAGCCAAAGAACTTATATGCATGACTCATGAACACGAACTAAGGGAGCATTGCTGGAGGGAGGAGGGCCAAAGGGGGAAAATTGGGACAAATGTAATAGCAAAATAAATAAAACATATTTGAAAAAACATTTGCTTAATTCATATTTTAAATAGTTAACTATTGCAGTTAAATAGTACATACATATACTATTATACACATACCAACACATATTGTAATTTTTCTCAGCAGGTTATAGTTTTATTATCTATATTTTGTGCCAGCCATTAAATCACAAACTCCCTGTTCTGCTTCAACAATGCTACATCTGTGTGGCTTTCCCTCACTTGACCTGACTCCCATGAGGCACTAGCAAAACCGCTTCATTTCTAGTTTTTGTAACACCAGCTGAGTCCCTGAAGCATCTCTGGAAGACTGATATTTTTGTCATCTTGATCTAGGACATTCAATCAACTACCTTCTCATTCTCTCAAGACTCATATTTTTAGATATTTTTGATTCCTCCTTACTGCAGTCATTTGTGAGGCCACGTTATGCTTCTCAGATATCCAGTTCTGGATTGCCTTCTTTTCTCCATCTTTTTCTCTGCCTGAAACATCATCTCAGTATCCCTGCCACTGAATATCCATCATATCCTTCGAGCCCTTGGAAGACATGTTCATCATTTGCTAATTCATCACCCACTAATCTCTTCTTCAATCTTTTGCTCATCAACCCTGTTTTATAGTTCCCTTAGCTCACAGCAATAAGCTACATAATGTTACATGCTCATAGAGGTATACTTTTTATTATTTTACAGAACACATGAGTACACATACATACTTTTGTTTTCCTGCCAAAAGTTATGATTCTGGATTTTCTCCAAATTCCACTATAGAGTTCTGTTTCCACAATGTTTCATTTTTGCTTGATAAATTAATAAAATGACCATGTCTTACCTACACTGAATTTTAAAGGAAATTATGAAATTTTATGACCAATGGCTTCACTAAAAGATTGAAATGGAAAATAATAAAATATAACTAATTTAATTAATTTTTCAACATCTATTTCTATTTGCTACTTAATATTGCTTGACCTGGTAAAAAAAAAAATTCTAATTTACCTTAAATGCAAAATTTAATGTGAATGGCAACTAATATTATCAGTGTGTTTTTCAAAATCAGTCTTCCTTCATATATTAGGCTGTCCATGAAGGTAGAAGAAGTAGGACATTAAGAAGGTGTTATTCCTTTTATATTTCAGAGGGAAAATGTGAAAATTAAACTTTAATGAAAGCAACCTTTATTATACCAATTAAATTTATTTTGGTTTTACTGGCCGGTGTGGCTCAGTGGATTGGCACCAGCCAGCAAACCCAAACTCTCCAGTCAGGGCAAGTAACCAAGTTGCAAGCTTGGTTCTTGCTTCTCTCCCTTTCTTCCTCCCTCCCTGCCCTTCTCTCTGAAAATAATGAATAAAACCTTTCAAAGTTATACTAGAATGAATAATAAGAAACAAAAAGTTGAAATCTGGTTCATTCAGTAGAGAATGGTAAAATTTAGGAGATAATATCTTAAAAGAAAATGTCTTTAAATGATGAAAAAAGATTTAGAGATCCAACAACACAAATTAGATATTATATTGAAAGTCCTTGCCCTGGCTGGTGGCTCAGTGGATAAGGTGCTGGCCTTCGAACCCAAAGGTCACTGGTTTGATTCCCTAGACAGGGTACATAACCAAGTTGCAAGCCAGGTCTCCAGCCAGATCCGTAAGGGGAGGTAGATGAAAGGCAACCATACATAGATGTCTCTATCCCTCTCTCCCTCTCTCTCTACCCTCTCTCTAAAAATAATAAAGAAAAGAAAAAAGAAAAAAAGGAAGTCCTTAAACTCTGAATTAAAAGTGTCTTTTTATAATGCATTTGAAATCACTGGCATATATTTCCCCAGTGCCTAAGGTATTGAGCAAGATTTCCCAAAGAAACCTTATTCTTACAATTAGTATTATCCTGAATGGAATTAATCAGACTCCTCAGGGCCAAACACATAATGAGAATCACTTATGTGTCACTTTTAATTTAGCTTTATAGTGAATTTGTAGGCCAATATTCTTAGTAAACGGAGATACAGGTTTCTCAACACAAAACTAGCAAATCCTATTCAATAGCATGTTAAAAAGATCATACACCATGATCAAGTGTAATTTATCCCAGGGCTGCAAGGATGGTTCAACATTCATTAATCAATCAATATAATAGCAAAATGAAGGTCAAAATCATATGATAGTTTCAACAAAGATATGTGATAAAATTCAATATACTGTCATGATAGTAAATTCTCAACAATGTGAGTATAGAGGGAAAGTACCCTGACACAATAAAAGCCAATTTTAACAAGCCCACAGCTAACACCATATTCAAGGTTGGAAAGATAAAAGCTTTTTCTCAAGATCAGAAACAAGACAAGGATAACCCACTCCCACCAGTTTTATTCAGCCCAGTACTGGAAGTTTTAGTTAGGGAAGAAAAAGAAATAAAACTCATCTAACTAAAAAAGGTAGGAGTAAAATGTCTATTTGCAAATAACATGTTCTTGTATGTAGAAAACATTAAAGTCATCATCAAAAGAACTGTTAGAAATGAAAAATAATTTCAGTGAAGTTTCAGGATACAAAATCAATATGCAAAAATCAGTTGCACTTCTATACACCAACAGGAAATTGTGAGAAAGAGAAAGTAAGACTATAGCTTCCATTTAAAATGGCATCAAGAAAACTGAAACACTTGGAAATAAATTTAACCAAAGAGGACAAAGATCTGTACACTACAAATTATAAGACACTGATGAATTAAATTAAATAAGACACAAATAAATTAAAAGGTATTTCATTTTCATGGATAGGAAAAATTAAAATTGTTAAAAATATTCATACTACCCAAGGTGAATCTCAGGTTCAATACAATCCCTATCAAAATTCCAATGTCATTTTTTACAGAAATAGAAAAACAAACCAATCCTAATATTTATACGTAATGCCAATAGTCAAATAAATTGTGAGAAAAAAAAATAACACTTGGGGAATCACACTTCCCGTTCTCAAACTATATTACAAAGCTATGGTATCAAATTACTATGGTATTGATATAGAAACAAACACATAGATCAATGAACTGGAATAGAGCACCCTAAACTCATACATATATGGTCAATCAATTTAAAACCACAATAAGGAGAGAGTAAAGATGGAGACAGAGTAGAGAGCAGTGCTGATGGTGTTCTTGAGTACCAGAGCAGCTAGAGGACAAGATACGGAGCGCAAGACATCTTCAGGTTCCTAGGAGTTGGAGTGGTCAGCATCTGGACTCAGGGAAGCACATCCCAGAGGCAGCAGAGACCTGCAGGAGATCAGGTGCGGGGGCTCCAGACTTACTGGCCAGCGGGCTAAGGTCGGCTCTGGGCAGGGGTGGCTCTACCCAGAGGGGTGCGTTTAACTGAGGCAGCGGGGTGCGTTTAACTGAGGCAGCTCCAGGCTCCCTGGTGACTAGAAATCTGAACAGTGAAGTGTGGGCAGTGAGGGCAAACGCCGTAGGGAATGAGGAATTGAACTCCTGCAGGGGAGGAACTGTGTGAGAGACTCACTCCGGCAACAGGGGGAGGAAGCTCCTCACTGGGCTAGAGGCAGAGAAGAGTCTTGCCGGGAGCAGGAGTCGGGGAGCAGGGAAGTGCACCAGCCTGGGTGGTGAGAGGGCTGAAAATGGTGCTGCTGGGACACCGGGGAAACAGCAGTTTAAAGCCCCTGCGAGGGGGAAGGCCCAGCCCTGTGCACCCACACAGGCCCCCAGGCTCCCACAGAAACTCCAAAATGCAAGCCAGGATCTAGTAGCAGGGGCAACTGACCCGCCCATTGCCCGAGCCAAAGGCTGCAAATCACAGAGGCCGCGTAAAGGACTCCTTGGAGAGTTGGTCAGCTTGGAGGTTTGGCTCTCGCCCAGGGGAGCTGGACATTGTTAGCGGACCCTGGGCACTGCTGACAGACAGGGGCTGCTTTCTCTGGGAGCTGCAGGGGCATGGCCAGTCACCACAGGAACCAGCGAGGTTGCAGGTTGCCCTGCAGGGGCACCCTGCGGGCTCCAGAATACCCGAAGGCCTAAAACCCAGCTAGACTATGGAACACCCAGCCTATCTGGGGGCTGACACTCAGAATCAGACTGACAATCAGAGGCCCTGCCACTCCAAGACCAGCTAGACTATAGACTGCAGAGACCTGACCAAGAAAAAGAGGCAGCCTCAGGAAATGGATTGCAGGTAATCTCAACCACCTGAGTTATACCTAGAGATACATGAACTATTAATCCCCAACATATCCTTTTCAAAAGTTACTTCTCACATATTCTTAATCCCCCCCTATCTCAATACA
>PVIW01008432.1:20698-61364 GCA_004026585.1 Noctilio leporinus
TTTTTTTTTTTTTTTTTTTTTTTTTTTTTTCTTCTTTCTTTTCTTCCTGATAAAGCCCACTGGTCCTGGCTCCATCTAGACCAAACAGAGATGATAAAGGATGAACAGACACCTAAACCCTTTCTTTATTAACATTGATTTCTCTTTGTCTCCTGACTTTCTCCACTTTTTTCTTTTTTTTTTTTCTTCTTTCTTTACTTCCTAATAAAGCCCACTGGTTCTGGCTCCACCTGGACCAAACAGAGATGATAAAGGGTGAACAGACACCTAAACCCTTTCTTTATTAATATTGATTTCTCTTTGTCTTGTGACTTCCTCCCTTTTTTTTTTTTTTTTTTTTTTTTCCTTTTTACTGCTAAAAGCCCTCAGGACCTGGCTCCATCTGGACCAATCAGAGATTATTAAGGATGAACAGCCATCAAAAACCTTTCTTCTTCTTATTATTATCTTTTTTATTTCTTTTTCCCTTTTGTTTTTCTTGCTGTTTGTTTCTTTGTTTGTTTTGGTTATTTTTGTTTTGTTTTTTCTTTTCCTTTTTTTTTTTTCCTGCTAAAAGCCCACAGGTCCAGAATAAAACCAGACAGCCCAAATAAAGGACACACCAAGAACAGCAAGTGGAGAAAATCTGGGAGACTGCAACATTGAACTCCACAAATCTCCTATCGCAGAAGGGTGCTCAACTAAGGCAAAGAAGTAAAGCAAGTTAATCCAAGGAAAAAAGAAAAAAATAAAAAGCAAGCAACAACAGACACCCAAAATCCGGAAAAAAAGGATCAGTCCATCACCAAAAGGAAAGGAAGAATCCCCAGAAAGATGACAAAATGAAACAGAGGAACCTGAACTATCAGATAAAGAATTCAAAAGAATGATGATAGAGAAGCTCAGTGAGCTCAGCACCATCAAAGAAAACTATAAACAACTCCAGGAGAACTACAAAGAACTCTAGGTAAGTTACAAGGAACTTACTGAGAGCTACAACAGCATGAAAAAGGACATAGAAACTATCAATAAGTGCCAGGAGGAAATGAAGAATACAATTCCTGAATTGAAGAACACAGTAGAAGGAATCAACAGTAGGCTAGAGGAAGCAGAGGACCGGATCAGCAAGTTGGAGGATAATGTAGAGGAATACTCCGAGACAGTACAAGAGAATAAAAAAAGGTTGAATAAGACTGAAGAGGGTTTAAGAGAGTAGCAGACCAACATGAAACGTAACAACATCCGTATCATAGGGATACCAGAAACAAGGAATGGAAGACCTGTTAAAAAAAGTCATGATAGAAAATTTCCCTAACATGATGAGTGAAAACATTAATAAAGTTCAGGAAGCACAGAACGTCCCAATGAGGATCAACCCAAACAGACCAACACCAAGGCACATTATTATTAAAATGGCTAATTTCAAAGACAAAGCGAGAATCCTAAAAGCATCAAGAGAGAAAAGACAAATGACATATAAAGGAGTTCCAATAAAGCTATCAAATGATTATTCAACAGAAACAATTCAAGCCAGAAGAAAATGGCAAAAAGTATTTCAAGTAATGGTAAATAAAGGCCTGCAACCAAGAATACTCTACCCAGCAAGGCTCTCATTCAAGATAGAAGGAGAAATAAGGAGCTTCTCAGACAAAAAAAAGACTAAAAGAATACATCTCTACCAAACCAGCATTGCAAGATATGCTAAAGGGTCTGCTTTATAAATAAGTAAATAAATAAAATGAAGAAACAGAGAAAGCCAAAAAGGAATACAGGTACAAAGTGAGAAAATGACAAGGAATAAGTATCAATCAATAATCACCTTAAATTTAAATGGATTAAATGCACCAATCAAAAGACATAAGGTAGCCGAACAGATAAGACAACATGACCCAAATATATGCTGTCTTCAAGAGACCCACCTCAGAACAAAAGATCGACACAGATTGAGAGTGAAGGGATGGAAAACTATATATCAAGCAAATGGACACGAAAAAAGAAAGCTGGAGTAGCAATACTTATTTCAGACAAAATAGATTTAACAATGAAGGAAATAAAAAGGGACAAAGATGGACATTTCATAATACTTAAGGGAACAATCCATCAAGAAGAAATAACTCTAGCAAACATATACTCAACCAATATAGGAGCTCCGAAATATATAAGGAAAATCTTGGAAGACTTTTAGAAAGACATAGACAGCAACACACTAATAGTAGGAGATTTTAATACCCCACTGTCATCAATGGACAGATCTTCCAAACAAAAAATCCCCAGAAATGTTGTGGCATTGAACAACACTCTAGAGGAAATGGACCTAACTGATGTATACAGAGTCTTTTACCCCAAAGAAGCAAAATACACACTCTTTTCAAATGCACATGGATCATTCTCCAAGATACACCACATGGTATGTCACAACACAAGCTTCCACAAATACAGGAAAATTGAAATCATACAAAGTATCTTCTCAGATCACAATGGCTTGAAACTAGAAACCAATCTCAAGGGAAAAAAACAAAAATTCTCTAACTCATGGAGAGTGAATAACATGCTTTTAAGCAATGAAGGGGTTAACAATGAGATCAAAGATGAAATCAAAAAGTTCCTGGAAACAAATGACAATGAACACACAACAGCCCAAAACCTATGGGATACAGCAAAGGCAGTTCTCAGGGGGAAATTTATAGCAATACAGGCCTTCCAAAAAAGGTTACAAGAAGTTAATAAAAACAACCTAACCACAAAGCTGCAAGAACTAGAGAAGCAACAATAAACAAAGCCCAGAGCAAGTAGAAGGAAGGAAATCATCAAAATCAGAGCAGAACTAAATAATTCAGAGATTCAAACTACAATTCGAAGAATCAACAGGTCCAGGAGCTGGTTCTTTGAAAAAGTAAACAAAATTGACAAGCCCTTAGCCAGACTTATCAAGAAAAAGAGGGAGAGGACCCAAATAAACAGAATCAGAACTGACAGTGGAGAAATCACAACTGATACCTCAGAAATACAAAAGATTGTAAGAAATTACTACAAACAACTCTATGACAAAAAATATGACAACCTGGATGAAATGGACACATTTCTGGAAATGTATAATCTACTAAAGCTGAACCCAAAAGAAGCAGAAAGCCTGAATAGGCCAACAACAACTAGTGAAATTAAAGAAGTAATCCAAAATCTCCCAAAGCACAAAAGCCCTCAACCAGATGGCTACACAGGTGACTTACCAAACATTTAAAGAAGAACTAACTCCTATCCTCCTCAAACTATACCATAAAATTCAGGAAGAGGGAAGACTCCCAAACTCTTTCTATGAAGCCAATATTATTCTAATCCCAAAACCAGGTCAAGATACAACTAAGAAAGAAAGCTACAGCCTTTGTTGAATACCAATTCAAGAAGATATATGTACCCCTATGTTCATCGCAGAATTATTGGTAACAGCCAAGATACCCATCGATAGATGAATAAATAAGATGTGTGTGTGTGTGTATATGCAATTAAATATTACACAGCGAAAAAAAAGAAAGAAAGAAAGAAAGAAAGAAAGAAAGAAAGAAAGAAAGAAAGCAAGCTACAGGCCCATATCTCTGATGAACATAGATGAAAAAAATCTCAAAAAAATATTGGCCAATCGGATTCAGCACTATATTACAAAGATCATACACCATCATCAAGTGGGCTTCATCCCAGGGGTGCAAGGATGGTATAATATTTGTAAATCAATAAATGTAATACACCACATCAACAAATTGAAAGATAAAATCCATATGATCATATCAATAGATGCTGAAAAAGCATTTGATAGTAACTCAGAAAAATGGAATAGAGGGAGCATACCTCAACATCATAAGGGCGATCTATGAGAAGTCTGAAGCAAATTTCATACTTAACGGACAAAAACTGAAAGCTTTCCCCCTAAGATCAGGAATGAGACAAGGCTGTCCACTTTCTCCACTTCTGTTCAACATTGTCTTGGAAGTTCTAGCTATAACCATCAGAGAAGAAAAAGGAATCAAAGGTATCCACATTGGAAAGGAGGAAGTCAAACTGTCATTATTTGAAGATGATATGATAGGGTACATACAAAACCCGATGGGTTCCACCAAAAACTTACTCAACCTAATAAGCAAATTTAGCAAAATAGCTGGGTATAAAGTCAATATCCAGAAATCAAAAGCATTTTTGTATACCAATAATGAAACAACAGAAATAGAAGCGAAAAAATAAATCCCATTTACCATAGCAACAAGAAAAATAAAGTACCTAGGAATCAACTTAACTAAGGAGGTAAAAGACCTGTACTCAGAAAACTACAGAACAATGAAGAAAGAAATCAAGGAAGACACAAATAAATGGAACCATATACCATGTTTATGGATGGGAAGAATCAACATCATTCAAATGCCCATACTACCCAAAGCAATCTACATATTCAGTGCAATCCCAATTAAAATACCAATGACAGACTTCACAGAAATAGAAAAAATACTTCAAAAATTTATATGGAGCCAAAAACACCCACGAATAGCCACCACAATCTTGAGAAAGAAGAACAAGGTAGGAGGAATCACAATACGGGACTTCAAACAATACTACAAGGCTACTGTCATCAAAATAGCCTGGTACTGGCATAAGAATAGGCACATAGATCAATGGAACAGAATAGAGAGCCCAGAAATTAACCCAGGACTCTATGGTCAACTAATATTTGACAAAGGGGGAAGGAACATCAAATGGAGTAAAAAGTCTCTTCAATAAATGGTGTTAGGAGAACTGATCAACAACATGCAAAAAGATAAAACTAGACCACCAACTTACACCATACACCAAAATAAACTCAAGATGGATAAAGGATTTAAACATAAGCAGTGCCACCATAAAGGTCCTGGAGAAAAATATAGGCAGTAAACTTTTGGATATCAGTATACAGAACTATGTTTACTGATACTTCACCAAGGGCAAAGGAAATCAAAGAACGAATCAACAAATGGAACAATATCAAATTGAAAAGTTTCTGTTCAGCTAAAGGAAATATCAGCAAAATTCAAAGGGAACCAACTGTATGGTAAAACATAATTGCCAATGGTACTCAAACAAGGGTCTGATCTCCAAAATATATAAAGAACTAATGCGACTCAACACCAGGGAGACAGACAGCCCAATTAAAAAATGATCTCACCCATTACGGGACAATAATGAGCAAAACTAACAACAAGCAAAACAGAACCAAGTCTATGAATACAAGGAATAGGTCTTCAGTGGTCAGGGGGAACAGGGTTGGGGGGCGGGGGGAGGTAGAGGCAAAGAAGGGGAGCAGCTTTGACAAGAACCTAGTATAAAGGAACCATGGAAATGGACAACAGGTGGGATTGACTTTGGGGGGAATGGGTGGGTGGGGAGGGGGACAGAGGGGAGCAAAAAGGGGATGGATGTAATACAACAACAATTAAAAAAAAAAATAGCCAGAAAAAAAAAAAAAGAATCCATTTGTTCTCCACTAAATCAGATGTTAAAGGGATTTTCTAAAGTGTAAAGTAATGCCAATATTCTCATTAAATTTTATTTTTCTCTTTGGGAAAAAAAAAAAAAAATGGGCAAAGGACCTGAACAGACTACTCACTGAGGAAGATACACAAAGGGCCCAGAGGTATATGAAAGAATGCTCAACATCACTAATCATCAGAGAGATGCAAATTAAACCACAGTAAGATACCATCTCACACTTGTCAGAATGGCAATCATAAAATCAACAAACAACAAGTGTTGGTGAGGATGTGGGGCAAAGGGAACCCTGGTACACTGTTGATGGGAATGTAGGCTGGTGCAGCCACTGTGGAAAACAGTATGGGGTTGCCTTAAAAAACTAAAAATGGAACTGTCTTTTGATCTAGCAATTCCACTAATTGGACTATACCCAAAGAACCCTGAAACACCAATTCATAAGAACCTTCGTACACCTATGTTTATAGCAGCACTCTTTACAATAGCCAAGTGCTGGAAACCGTCTAAGTGCCCATCAGTGGATGATTGGATCAAAAACCTTTGGTACATTTACACAATGGAATTCTATATAGCAGAACGAAAGAAGGAACTTGTACCCTTTGCAACAACATGGATGGAACTGGAAAGTATTATGCTTAGTGAAATAAGCCAGCCAGTGAAGGACAAATATATGAGCTCACCCATTATGGGTCAATAATGAACAAAACTAACAAGAAGCAAAACAGAACCTAATATAGGAATACAGTGAATAGGCCTTCATTGGTCAGGGGGAAAGGGATCGGGGGGAGGGGGGAGGTAGAGGCAAAGAAGGGGAGCAGCTTAGACAAGAACCTAGTATAAAGGAACCATGGACATGGACAACAGGTGGGATTGACTTTGGGGGGAATGGATGGGTGGGCAGGGGAACAGAGGGGTAAAAAAAGGGGATGGATGTAATACAACAACAATAAAATTTTTTAAAAAATACAAAAATAAAAAAATAAAACCACAATAAGGTACCACCTCTCACCTGCCAGAATGGCAATCAACAACAAATCAACAAACAACAAATATTGGCGAGGATATGGGGAAAAGGGAACCCTGGAGCACTGCTGGTGGGAATGCAGGCTGGTGCAGCCACTATGGAAAACAGCATGGAATTCCCTTAGAAAACTAAAAATGGAACTGCCTTTTGATCCAGCAATTCCACTACTAGGACTATACCTGAAGAACCCTGAAACACCAATTCATAGGAACCTATATACCCCTATGTTCATAGCAGCACTATATACAATAGCCAAGTGCTGGAAACAGCCTAAGTGTCCATCAGTGGATGATTGGATCAACAAAGTTTGGTACACTTACACAATGGAATTCTATATAGCAGAAAGAATGAACTCCTAACCTTTGTAACAACATGGATGGAACTGGAAAGTATTATGCTTAGTGAAATAAGCCAGTCAATGAAAGACAAATACCATATGATCTCACCCATTTCAAGACAATAATGAGCAAAACTAACAAATAAGCAAAACAGAACTAGATAAATGAATACAGTGAATAGATCTCCAGTGGGTATAGGGAAGGGGGGAGGTGGGAAGGAAGAGGAGAAGACAAAAAAGGGGAGCAGTTTAGTTAAAGAACTAGTATGGAAGAACCATGGACATGGACAACAAGTGGGATTGACTTTGGGGGAAGTGTGTGGGTGGGAAAGAGGACAGAGGGAAGGAAATGGGATGAATGTAATAAAACAACAATAAAATTAAATTTAAAAATTATGACAAAAAATACACAAGCATATACAATGGGAAAAGGATAGTCTCTTCAGAAGGTGATAATGGGAAAATTGAATAGTTTCATGAAAAAAAAAAAAAAAACACTGAAACTGGACTGTATCTTATACCACACAGATCAACGCAAATTGGTTTAAAGATTTGAATGTATAACCTGAAACCATAAAACTCCTAAAAGAAATCGTAGGTGGTAAGTTCCTGGACATTGGTCATAGTAATGAGTTTTTTAATTTTACACTAAAAGCAAAGTGAAATTAATCAAATTGGACTACATTATTCAAAAAAATAATACATTTGTATGTCATATATCTGATAGATGAATAAATAATATCCAAAAAATGGAAAGACCTCATGAAACTTAATAGCAAAAAAAAAAAAAAAAATCAATTATAAAATGGGCAGAGTCTAAACATATTCTTTTAAAGGCAAAAAATGCTCTACATCACTAATCATCAGGAAAATGCAAATAAAAAAACACAAAGGGATACTCCCTTACATCTGTTAGAATGGCTATTGTCAAAATGGCAAGGATGTAGAGAAAAAGGAACCTTTGTGAACTATTGATGGGAATGTGAATTAGTACAGTAACTGTGGAAAATAATATGGAGGTTCCTCAAAAAAACTAAAAATGAAATTACCATATGACCCAGCAACTCCATTTTGAGTATCAGTCCTAGCAAAATGAAATCAGTGTCTCAATGAAATATTACTAAGCCTTAAAAGAGAAGGAAATATTGTCATTTTGTCATAATAGTGGTATAACTAGAAGGCATTATGCTAACTGAAAGAAGTCAGACAGAGATAGACAAATACTGCATGGCTTCATGTATATGTAGAATCTTTAAAAATAATAAGGAAAGAAAAAAAGTCTAACTCATAGAAACAGAGTAGAAAAGTGGCTGCCAAGGGCGGCAGGGTGGGGAAAATAGGGAGAAGTATGGGAAAGGGAACACACTTTCAGCTATAGATGAGTAAGGCCTGAGGGCCTGTCTAATCTATTACGCAGTGACTATAGTTGATACTGCTGTACTGTATAACTGAAACATGCTAAGAGAGTAAAACTTTATATATATATATATATATCTAAATATATATATATAGTGTGTGTGATGTATATGTTAAGTTGATGGGGAAAATACTTTCTAATGTATAAAGTATATCAAATCATCACACTGCACACTTTAAATATCACATTTTATCACATTTTATCAATTATACCTCAATAAAACTTGAAAACAATCCTGAGAAAAGGTCATGTGAAAATTTTTATTTTTAAAAATGGTTAATTTTCTCAGGCACACAACTCTGCAATGGTTAGTTACTGGCAATAACTAACTGCCAACTTTCAAACGTTTTCATGGCACAGTTAACAAATTGGAAAAACCTCTTATGCAAAAGAATTATTTAGTAATATAATAGCTTTTAAGAGAAACAAATATTTTTATGACACTATCAAATAGGAATGAAAATATTTATATTCATTTTAGAAGACTTTATTTAAATAAAACAATTTTTACTTAGTGCTATTAACTCCACTCGGAGAAGGAAATCTCAATGACCCAACAACTGCTCACAACCCCAATGTTTTTAGGTGGCTAACATGTTTTAAATATAAATTAGACAGTCAACTGATACTCAGTCTCACACCTTATAACCAATCTCAGGTACCCAATACCGAAGTATGAGTCATACTTGTTAAATACAATTGCCAATTTGCATTTCTAAAATTAGTAAATATTTGACAAAATTTCAAGCTTCAGAGAAATTATAAGCATTGTAATAGCTGGAATTTATATAAATGAAAATTGTTATATGCTATTGCTTTAAAAAGTATAAAAACACCCTGGCTGGTGGATCAGTGGAAAGGCACTGGCCTATCAACCCAAAGGTAGCTGGTTCGATCCCGAGCCAGGGCACATGACCAGGTTGCAAGCCAGATCTCCAGCCAGGCCCATAAGCTGGAGGCAGGTGAAAGGCAACCACGCATTGATGTTTCTCTCCCTCTCTGCCTTTTTTCCTTTCCCTCTCTCTGGAAATAATGAATAAAATTTTTTTTAAAAAGTATAAAAGAAGAGACACATTAGAAATACTGCTGTGGTAGGTGGGTGCAGGAGACACAAGAAGTAATAAAATACAATTTCTGTTTTATAGAGAGATAAAATGTAATAAGAAAGAAATGGAATGTGTAAACATATAATCAAGATACTCTTTAAAATGACTAACTGAAGAAGTGATGGCAATAATATCAGAAGCTCTTGACAGCCTTGAATTTGCTCTTTGTGTTCCTCAACATCTAGAAAACAGTCTGGCACATAATAGGTGCTCAATAAATGCTTGTTGCGTTGACAACAGTTATGTAGGAGGACTATAGTTGCATGTGTTAACACTAGTGTGTCTGGGACATTAGGTGTCATTGCAAACTAACAGGCCAGAACTGCCCGAAGCAGCAGGGCAGTGTGGACACTTTCAAACCCCTCAATTCCCAGGCAAAATCTGGGGGTGACCCTAGGGGACTAGAAAATCAGCACCTTACTCAGCTTGGGTTTCTCTGAAAGAGGTAATTCTAAAAAAGTATTTCCCCATGTAAAAATGTTTACATTTCTTAGGTATAATAGAGGACATAGGTTTTGCACTCAGAGCTCAATGTTCAAATGCTGGCTTGCTGTTGATCAAGGTGACAATGTAGGCAAATGGCTTAACTCTCCAAGCCCATGTTTCATTATCTGCAAAATGGACATAATAATATCCAATCCACAGGGAAGTGGTGAGAAACAATTAAACATTCAATGACAGATATTGTCAGAGACTGCATTCAATAAATATATGCTCTCTTGCCATCTCACTAGCAGTTCTTAAAGGCAGCCTAATTCCGATGATCTAGTCTCAATCACCTGCTAGACATATGGGTCTGGGGAAATGATTTCAAGTCTTTGATTCTCAGTCTTCTTACATATAAATGGAAGGAAATGATGCCCATCGCAATCAGTCCATCAAGCACCCTAATTTTATGTGATCGCTATTGGGATTTTTAATGGCTTCTTTCCTCCTAGTATTTATAAAATGCATCTCTTATTTTTTGCTTTCATTTCTCATTCCTCCTTAATTCTGGTGCAGTTTGTATAAATGATAAGAATAGCACCTTACTGAAGAGACCTCTGTTTCTCAGAGGTTCTGATTACTGAAGAGAATAACTAAAAAGGACCAGGTAAGAGCCAGAACACAGAGGAGCTTTTCCTCTGGGCTTAGTGCAGGAAGATTTGCATCACTGACACTGGAATGACAAATTGAAGGAAAAAAGAAAACTTCCCAATATCTCCACTAACAAAGCAGGAATGAAATTGAAAGAACTTTCTTAATTGGCAAGCTCTCTCGATTCACTGGATTTCAGGTGAAAAGAGCACCTTCCCTGCAGCTCCCTGTCCACTGCGGGGGCAGAGACTGATCACCAGTATCCACCCCCATAGAAAAATGACTATTGCAGTTGGTGACATTACCTTCTCTGAGGCACCTAAAAACTCTCATTCCCATTCTATTCAGTCTCTATGAACTTAAATTCTGTTTTTTAAAAATAAACTGAAAATGAAACAAATGTATTAAATACATGTAAGACACAATGTGTCTTATAAGATATTGTACAATATCAAGTACTTTTCAAAACGTCTAAAAAAGTTGTAGGATCACCACATTATATTACCGAAAGAGCAAAAACTGAAACAAAAATTACTTAAGGAAACTAACTAGGAAAAATATGATGATGCCAAGAGAAAGTTTTTAGATTGATAATGGGAGAGTGTTCCAGAAAGGACTGTCTAAAGATGAAAAGGGCCACATTTGAGAATTGCAGGTGTCACATGCTGGGGCTGTTACAGAGGTGAGTCAATTATCCACTGGCCAGCATCACAGTAGGAGGAAACTGAAGTCAGCTGGACGAGGCACAAATACCCATCTGCATCACAGCATTTTGTAATGCTAAGTACAAATACTACAGCACTAACCACCTTTAAAAATAAACACACAGCCCTGGCTGGTGGCACAGTGGATAAGGTGCCAGCCTGTAAGCCCCTAGCCAGGTCACATAACCAAATTGCAATACAGGTTTCCAGCCAGATCTGTAGCTGGAGGTGGGAGGAAGGCAACCATACATTGATGTTTCTCTCCCTCTCTGCCTCCCTCCTTTCCTCTCTCTCTGAAAATAATAAATAATATCTTTAAATAAATAAATACACAAATTCAAATTTCACATTCAGATCAAATCACAATAAGCAACATCCTGAAGAAATAACTGTATTGATGTAGGTACACAAATCATGATTGCTGTTAGGAAATGAATATGGAGGATGAATCAGATATTAAGTTTCCTCTTACTTATTGATTGGTTTAGAATATTTTAAGAAAAGTATCTACTTAATCAGAATCAAGCTGACAGTAAATTACTTTTTGGCATTTAACTGCTTTTAATGATTTATCATAAATAAACATTTCTCTTTAATGTAATATTGAATGATATTTAAAGTTCAAAGGAAGAGCAACCCAGGCCCAACAGAAAGGAATAAGTTGTGTATCATTACACACAATTTAGAAAGATTTCATTCATTATTTTTAGATAGAAGGGCAGAGAGTAAGGAAGAAAAGGAGAGAAGTATTAATATATGGTTGCCCTTCACCTGTCTCCAGCTGGAGACCTGGCTTGCAACCTGGGTATGTACCCTGACAGGGAATCAAACCAGGGCCCTTTGGGTTGACAGGCTGGTGCTTTTCCACTGAGTCACCGGTCAGGGCTCATTATTAGTTTTGATGGTACGTTTGCTATTAGTGACATGACTTAAAAAAACTCGGTCATAACAAACTCCCTTCCCCCAAATCCATGTCCCCAATACCTGTTACTCCCTCTCCCCAGAGCTCAGGGCCATTTTCTATTCTGAAATAAGCCAATTTTACCACTGAATAAAGATAACTGAAAAAGCTCTTCTGAGCAGAGAAAATAACTCTTCTATCGACCCCTTTTCTCACAGTGCTCCAAATTCTCCCCTCTGATTATAGCACCTCTTGTCCTTCATTATTCTCAACCATTTTCCACTGGAGAGTTTTCCTTACATTTTGCTTATTTGGTAGTACTGTCACAATAAGAATGAGAACAGTGCAGCACTCTGGTGAATGTGCCTTTGTGAAATCCGCCAGTGCTCTAACTCTGGAGTACTATACCCATGGCTTGTACTCACTCATTCACTCACTCAAATACATAATCATAAAATTACTCATTTAATGCTTTACTTATTTTATCTCAGGATGGGGACAGATGACTGTAGTCTTGGGTGATCAAGGGACAGTAGAGATTTCAAAAGAACATAGAAAAATAGGAAAAATAAATGTAAAACTTGAATTGATAGGCAAATATTAGGAAATAAGTTCTCATTTTATAAGAAGCTATGCAGGACAGTAGGATTCCACCTGAACTGTCTGCACAGTGTGGCAGAATCCAGGTGACTATTAAAGCTTGCATTGGAGGCCTGACCTGCACTGCAGGTCTCTGAATTGGTCAGCTGGAGGAGACATCTGGTGGGAGGAGAATATGAGAATACAGGGGTGGGGGCTGAGTTACAGGGATAGCCAACTGTGGTGAACATTGGCCATACATGGGGCTGCACATTCTCTTTTGAAAATCCCTTTGGTGCTTTAAGAAATATTCAAAATAATGAGTCTTCATTATTCCAATTTAGAAGCCCATATTGCAATCCCTAAATTACCTGCCATTGGGATGCAGGCATGGGATTCAGGCTCCTGAAATCAAATGCAGAATTTAAGAGATTTGCATTTAAACAGGGAATGATGTGAGGAAGAAATTCCTACTTCTGTTGGAGGATTGTGAGATCTCCGGTGGTGCCTGGATTTTTCTAGTGATAGGGTTAGGGACAATAATGACCCAAACAAGGTGAAATTCATGACCCACTTTTGTGGCAGACATTTATCCATGTGATACTGCACAGTAGCCACTGGACCAATGTTCTTGTGGTGTACTTCCAAGTTTATCTCTCTTAAAGACTCAGCTTAAATCCTGCTTCTCCAGGACTCCCAGCAATTCTGTGCTATCAAACACCTTCTAATCAACATTCCCTACTTACGTCTCCATCTGTTGACTACAATGAAGAACAATGACTTACTCACTGAATACTAGACTGAGATGGAAGGAGAGAAAATTTCAAGGCACACCAAAGTTTGAGGCTTAGGTGGCTATACGTGATTGACCTGCTACCCAAAAGTGTCCATCTGCTCAGAAGGGTACAGCAGCAGTTCTAGGGGACTTCAAGTATCCAGTGAAGTCAGAGACTGATATGAGCTTGGATCTCAGCTCTGCTACTTGTTCAACTTCTTCAAATGTAATACATCATATTATTGTGAGAACTGGATAGACTCTATGGTAAACTCCTTAGCACAATTCTCAGTACACACTGCCATTATATAGATAAGACAGGGGGGGCCGGTGTAGTTTTAGATGAATGACCGAATTTTTGGACCCAGCCCCAGAGAGGGCAGGTGGTAAGTACTAAACAGAGTATCTTCAACACTAACCTCTGATTCTAGTTCTAGATATAGTCTGAAAATATAACACATAGGTTAGAAGACAACCCCAGGATCAGCCATGACATATAGTCTCTGAGTGGTTTCTTCCAGGACTGGGGAGCACCAGAGACTAACCTCAGACCTAGTGATTCCAAGGTATAGAGCAGCCAACCTCCACAGGGATGTCTGACTGTTCTTCCCTGCCCAGCCCCAACCAGGACTCCCAGAAACCTGTAAACAAGTTGGTTCTCAAATATTTATATCACTGGTTTAAATTTTAAATTGAATACCTTTGAGAAATTATTGGGACATATTTTTCTTGTTATTTTGAACTCTAGAAAAATATTCAATAAAGCAATACTGGTTCCCGGTGGCTTAATTACCTGGCATTGTGTAGTGACCTGATCATTTATATGCAGACACTGCACTGAATGGACAACTGACTGGGTAAAATGACCAATTTTTTAAAATGACTTTTATGGTAATCTAGCTGAAAAATGGCCCGGGAGGGGCATGTGTCCGTACAGCACTAACCCTGGAGCCACAGTAAACAAAGAACAAAGCGAACAATGCAAGCAAGACAATGTACCCCTCAGTGACTGCTTCAAACAGCAAACTCGGCCTCCAGAGAAGCCACAGCCTTGGACAAGATGGCACTAGGTATCTAGGCACAAAAAGAACCAAACAGAGGTTCTTAAGTCAGTGTGATTTTGGAGGCAGAGCCTAAGAAATGGAGCTGAGGGTCCGACCCTCTGTAGATAAGCAACACAAATGATGAGAGGATGCAAACATTTGGCTGCATTTTATACATGCTTCATTCTTTCTGCATGGAAAAGGGACAGAGGAGACCTTTACCATTGCCTGGATGACAGCCAAGGTGAAACTATAGGTAAACAGTAGCTTTGGAGAAAAGAAAAATGACTTAGATAAAAACTAAATAGAAACATAATCTAACTAATCAATAAGGGACAGAACATTCACCTCAGAGGGGACAGAGAGGAAGACTCCTCTGAGGCCCAGAATTACAAAAGAAGTAGGCACAGACAGAAAATGGAGCCATTATGTTGAGAGATGAAGGAGAAACCCAATCTTGTGAATGTGGCAGATAACCATAGATGAGACATGAACAGGCTGGCAGAGGATGCAGAGTCTAAAATCTGCAAGAGAAAGATGAACTGGAAAAGAAATGGAAAGGACAGCAAAACAAAGAAGTCAGGAGCTTAGCCCTGACCAGGTGGCTCAGATGGTTGGAGCATCATCCCATACACCAAAAGGTAGCAGGTTTGATACCTGGTCGGGGTGCATACAGGAGTCAAATGATCCATGTTTCTCTCTCACAATGATGTCTCTCTGTCCCTCTCTCTCTCTCTCTTTCGCTCCCTCTCTCTCTCAGCCCCCACTTCCTCCCTAAAATCAATAAACATATTAAAAATATTTTTTAAATCTGGAGTTTAGAAGTTCTTAATAAATGGAGAAGCTAAAAAGTACTTCAGCAGCAAATATGCTTATTTGTTTCCAATACTTTGTAAATGGCCATTCCTGACCATACTTCCATTCTTTAAAGTGTCTTTCATACTTTAAGAGACATTTATGTATCTTTTGGGGAATTTTTATAAGAAAACAGGAAGTTTTGAGGGTACATCAGAAAGTCCTATATATAAATAAATGTTATCACAGGATTATAGATATACAAATGCAATACTGACATTACAGATAAATAGTTGATAAAAAAAAAACAAAACAAAACAAGGGATTGAATGTTTTCTAGCCTCAATTACATCTCAGATAATAATTATCTCAATTTCAGAATCAAGGAAACTGAGGCTCCAAGAGCCATAATTTCAACACCAAAGTTTTACAGGTTAACCTGCTCATTTAATTAAGTTAAGAGGAAGGTTAATATGCTAAAAACCATACCACATTAAAATATCTCAAGAAAATGGGAGTGTTTAGTGTAGAAAAGACAAGGCTTAGTAGAGACCTGGTAGTCTCCTCACAAAGTGGAACACCAGGCTTGTGATGGGTCTTCCTGCTGACAGTGTTGGACATGGGTTTCAGCTAAATGTTATCTCTTTGTCCCTTCCCTGTGCTGATGGAGAAATTGTTTTCTACTACATCTAGGTTGCAGCCTTTGGGTGGTTTTGATCTATGCAGAGGACTAAGCTGCAATTTTGTTCACGGCAACAAACAAGCCTCCATACAGACCCCAATGCCCTCTTAGCCCTGGGTCAACCCCACCTTCAGGTCATGTCTGACCCCCTAGTTTGGGGCTGCTCTTTTGGTGTTTGGTTTCTGAGGATTCCCCTTAATTATTTGTGAGCACATCTATACCCTTATAAGAGATGTTTGTTATATTTTATTTAGAATGCCTAGGCTTTTGTTTCAGGTTACCTATTCTGACATATATCCAGAAGCATCAAAACGAAATTGCTTAGAAACAGTGATGTTCCATAAATGTATAAGGTACCATTATTATTACATCTATTAGTTAGGTTCTAGATTATGTTCACTGGAAGTGTGCCTGAAGATACAGGTCACCAGCAATCAGACAATGTATTAGTTAACATTGGACTTCTTTTTTTCATGGAAATATCATATTATATAGAATCTGAAAGTACCAACAGATCAAAGAGGGTTGGTTGATTTGAAAAGCTAGCAATTGCTGGATAAAGTGAACACTAACTTTCTTCTCAACTCAAAGTTTACAATACATATACGAGATCTGTCCTGAAAGTATCACCCGCGAAAGTGTCTTAATTATATTGATATTGGCTTGATACTTTCAGGACAGGCCTCATTATCATCATTCTTACAATAAATCACCTGTTGCCTTTCAGAAAAATCAACAACAAAAAAAAAAAAAAAAAAAGAAAGAAAGAAAGAAAGAAAAGACATTTACAATATATACATTAAAATAGAAGAGTCTGTACAGGCCACTATGTGACTACATTCATCTCTATGTGACTTCCTCACATGATGCTTATGAAGATTACTGTTGTAAAAATATTCTTCAAAGTTGTATAAAAGTTGGAGGAATATAAGATATCTTTTATTCTTTCAAAGTAAATTATGTTACAAACAACAACAAAGACAAGTGTTTCATATGAAAATACTTTTAAAGATCTGTAATTTCTTGGTGCTCTCATTTACTATTTTAGCTAATGCATAGTTTCAATTTTTTTCCTTTGAGCTGACTTGAGCTGTAATACTATAGAACAAATGGCATATATAACAGTACCTGGAATAATGCTGGAATTTATTAAGCACCCCTTGAATGCTAGGCCTTTCTTTATCTTATCTTCCCTTAAAGGAAACAATGGTAAACTTTAGAAAAAGAGCAAATAGAAAATACCATGTATTTAAAAGGTGAGCTCCATATATTTTGCCAGCTTTTACAAAGTGTATCACATGCCTACTTACACAAGTAAGGAAACTGTCAACTTGAACTACAACTCACAACTCATTAATGTTAAACACAGAAGTATTCCACATCAAAAATGACTGCAAAAGTATTCACAATTACCAGCTGCTCAGAAACCATTTTATATGGATAAAAAACATGTCACATTTAATTTATCAGATGCTTTCTACTGTCACACTTCCCTTTGGTTAAATGTACTGAAAAGTTATAAAAACAACTTGAGTCAGTTTCACTGTAGTCACATATAAACATTAAGAATAACACAAATCTATTATCTACCATAATATAATTGTATCTACATGGATGAATAATTTTCTGCAGCTCTTTGCACTCAATTCTGAATTAAGCATTGCTTGAAAAATATTTGAGTACACAACATTCAGTATTTCTGTTAGAAAAACTATTTCAATAAAATTGGAAAAGTCATTGTTGAAGCTATAGTCCTTGAATGACAGGGCATTATTAGACCTGTTTTGATAGGGCAAACATGGCAAATCCTGTCAGAAAAGTAATGTGGTATTAATTTTCTAACATATTGAAATGAGTCGAATATTCACTCAGCACTTGTCAAAATAAAATAGTAACAGTCTAGTTCTCTACTGTGTGAAATTCTGTGATGTGGGCTTCAAGTACATGTACAAGGTCTGTCCCAAAATTATTGAGCCAATGTCAATATAATTAAAAGTATGCACAGCCGATATTTTTGGGACAGACTTTGTATACTATGCTCATCCTTTATTATTCATGGGGAATAGGTTCCAGGACCCATGTCAAAAGCAAGATCCACAGTTGCTCAAGTCCCTCATTAAAATGGGTAGTATCTGTATATAATCCACACACATCTTATCTAATTTAAGTAATCTCTAGATAACTTTTAATGCCCAATACAATAAACACCATGTAATTAGTTGTTATGTATACTATTTAGGGATTAACAAAAAAGTTTGTGCACATTCAATATAAGACATGACTATCTTATGCCTAACTACATAGCACACATCAGCATCAATGTAAAATTGTTTTTGAATATTTTCCATCTGAAGTTGGTTGAATTCACAGATGGAGAACCTGTGGATAAGAAGAACCAACTATGATTGACTTAACCCTTTTAAAGATGATCAGACATCAAACATAACCAATTGCTGAAACACACTAACTCTACTTTAAAAGCCCAACAATAAGAAGACTAACACACATACACATACATACTTACCTCAAATAAAAACAAATCTACAAGTAAACAACCCATGTGTAGGTTTCAGTCTTACAGTAATCCACCATGCATATAGTGGTGTTCAAGTCCATGTCTGGTCAGGCCCTGCTATTGGACCCTGCCAAGTGTGTGAAACCTTACTTAGGTCTACCCCAAAGCACTGGTCCCTTAGCTACAGCTAAGTCATTGGCTACTAATGGGTGGTCCTCACTTCTTGCTTTCCCTGTTAGTTGCAGTTGCATTCTGGCTCTATCTAAACTGTTGGCAGAAGCTGTTGAAAACCATAGAAGAGAAATATTTAGGCCTGTTTCCTGAAAGTTTATTATCTAAAGAAACATGAACATTTCCTAATTATAGATTTGTCTTGCCTTATTTTAAAATGATAGCCCAACCACTCTAAAAAGATACAGTCAATATATAAACACTTTGCTTTTTATATACTTCAAAAATATCCTATCCTGTCCCAAAAGCATGTAATGTAAAAAGTACAGATGAGGTTCTTTGCTGAATGAAACAAAACATTAATATCTGTCCTTCCAACAATTTATGGGCGTTGTTTTTTGCAGCAGATTTTTTTTAATGCCAGGTTATTAGTAAAGAAAAAAGTGAGAAAAGTAAAAGAAAGAAAAAAAGGAAAGGAAAATTAAATAAGCTTAGGCTTTATCTGTAAATACAGCACAAATCTTGCAGTTTAGCACATTTTCTAGAAGTGAATAATCATACTGGGTACAGTGAACACAATGGTCATCACAAATAAAAAAACATTCAATTGCAATATCCATAGTGTTAAAAAAAATAGCTACTCAGAGAAGTATAACAATTTCTAGAACTAAACACCAGAAGAAAATTTCCCTGCAGACCATGTAGTCACTATACTATAGATAGTAGTATAAACAAACACAAAACGTTGCCCAGGATGTTTCAACCCACTCACTGAATGTCCATGTATGTTATACAACAGACTATAAGGATTATTAGTATTAGTCTTTTTCCTTGTGTACAAGGCTTTCTCATTAGAAATCAAATGTCATGTCTGTTTTTCTCTCTAGAAGTACAGGGACTACAAAGGTTTACTTAATGTTTTGGATGAATGGGACTCTTTCTGTTTCAGTTTTTACTGAAATCCCAGAAGTAGAGAACAAAACCACAAGGCATGTGCTCCCACATTCCAAAGTGAAATTTTTGACCACCTTGGCTGGTCAGGAAAAATATGCCCAAGTATGTTGCAAAAGTAGGTCTTGTGACACTCCTTTATAGGGTTCAGGTTGAAAAGGTTAGAAATAAAGATTCCAAATATGAATCCACTCTTTCCTTTGGACAAAATGCAGTGATATTTTTTCTAATCCCCTTGAGGACAGTGAGAAGGGGATGGTAGCCCCTCATCTCCAATCAGGAGAAAGCAAATCCAGTGAAATGTCAGAAAGCTTGGTGTTGTCCTTTGGAGTTTGGGGAACAGGTTTCAGACTCAGAGTCCCAAAAGATTTGAAGAGAAATTTAGCAGAACTGTTTGCTCAACTATAGAGGAAAAACAAGCATATAAGAAACCAGCTGTGCTTCCAAAAACACCAGGGAAGATGTTTATTTCCTGTGGACCCAATGAATGTTGGTTTCACTGGCAGATGCTGGAGCCAGAGAGTTTCATCCAGGAGCAGGAGACCTCACCATACAAAGACAGAGAATGCTATGTGTTTGAGATTCTACTAAGTCCGTTGAATAGGGAAAAAACAAAAAACAAACCAAAACCAAAAAAAAAAAGCTGAACTAATTCCACAATTCAAGCCAGACTGGAGGACAGCTACACCAATATTAAAATGCTGGTGAGAAGACCATGTTTAAGGTGGACCAAGGTATTAACTGGAGGACTGTAGAACGTACAGAAACAATTGATATATAATCAATGATGTTGACATCCAGGATAAAAGCACTATAAGAATATCTTTTACATTTATTCCACATGCTACCATTCATCAACATCAGGTTATTTAGATACATATCTAAAAAGAAATTTTCTACTTAGAAAACTTGAGATTAATGTCTTTAACCCTGGAAGAATGACCTAAAATTTTTCATTCTCAAAATCTCAATGCCCCACTGTACCCAGAGCCACTGCTGAGATCATTAATTCTGCAACAGTGCAGACAGAATAAGTATGACTTTCCATACATTTCCAGCTGTCTGTCCATGCAAACTATGGATTTAAAAGGCAGAGGTCATGTCAAAATGAAAGTGTTTGCAGCTTGACAGGAAACAAATGTAATCAGGAAATGAGAGTTCCCCATGAAAACACAGAGAGCTCACCAGCGGCTCCACCAAGGTGCACAGAGGGTGGGTGAAAAAATTCACCCTCCCAACTGCCAATAGTTTTCCTGATGAGTTAACATATGAATGACTTAAAATGTTTATATGGTGACCTAAAATGCTAAAATCTGTATTTTAAAAATATAAAACACAGGCTTCTTAGAGCTAGGTCCTCTAGTCAAATTCTAAACAAACAAATAAACAAAACAAAAAGATTATTACACAAATATATATACTGTAGATTACCGATGTCTGAAACTGCACAACCAAAACTAGGCAACTCTTTCCAAAGATAGCTATCTGATTCCCTAAGAAGCTACCTGATTCAGTTCTAGAAAGTGAAGCTCACCTGTTCCAAGCTGGGGCATGTCAGAACTTTTTCTGGAAATAAAAGGGGTCAGCAAGACTTTTGAACCAACACTTCTCTATTAAGGATTATTATTGGCCCAACCAGATAAGCAAGATAAGTAACATCCTATGGACTACTATTAGGAAAATGGGGGTAGAAAATGACTGTTCATTTTCAAGTCAAATGACTTGACTTTCAAGTCAAGACTCAGGCTCTGAGTCTTTCCTAATATTTTTCTATTTTAGCTATTTCTAGTATGCAGGTATTGGTTTTCCTTATTAGGCTGAGAACTTTCTAAGGATAGACTTTGCTTTTAATTATATTTTTAAAATACAGAATCTTAGCCCTGGCTGGTAGCACAGTGGATAAGGCTCTGGCCTGTGAATCCAAAGGTCGCTGGTTCGATTCCCCAGCCAGGGCACATAACCAGGTTGCAAGCCAGGTCTCCAGCCAGGTCCATGACTGCAGGCCGGAGAAAGGAAACCATACATTGATGTTTCTCTCCCTTCCTTTCTCTTTGGAAATAATAAATAAAATCTTTTAAAAAATAGAATCTCTTTATTAAAGCCAAAAATAACCCAACTATCCATCTACAAAAGAAAAATAAACTGTATAGAATACTATACAGTAAGAAGAATTAATGAACTAACATGCACACTCAATAAGACATATTAACCACAAATATGGTGTTGAATGAAAGAAGCTGGACACAAATGGGTACATATCTATGACATTAAAGGTGAAGATAGTTATTATCTTGAGGGGTGAGTAATGATAGAATGGAATCCAGAGTGGGTTCTAGGCACTGATACACAGGTTCACTTTGGGGATATTGTGGGTTTAGTTCCAGATCACAGCAATATAGTATCATAATAAAGTGAGTCTTAATCTTTTTGCTGGTGGAGGGTCTTGACTTCAATTTGTAAATAATGCCACATCCTTGAAAAAAAAATAGTGAAATAAAATAAAATGACATATGCTAGTAGTCTTTGTATTGATCCAGGTTCTGGTTACACAGAGAATGTTTTATTGCACAAAAATTAAATGTTCTAACTTGTTAAAATTAATTTGCGTACTTCTCTGCATGTATGTTTTATTCCAATAAACATGTTTTAAAAATTGTACCATATCTGGTACATTTTATAGAGTGGTCATAGTGCCTAATACTGAGTATTTCATTTACAAGCAGAGTAGTATTAAAGGGCAATCATGTCCTATCAGGTTCTTCACTAGGCACTTTCAAATGTTACCTCATTGATATTCATGAAAGATTGATCAAAACAACCAAAACAATGTTAAGTTAGAAGTCCAAGACTGGCATACTAAGACAAAGTCATGAATTGGTTATGTGACATGTGAATGTTGGGGGTGGGGGGGATGAGGCATTAAATCAGTAAGGATGAGAAAGATGTAAAGTTCTGCTGTAGGATATTGTACCTAGTGTCAACAATAATGTATTATACACTTAAAGTTTGTTGCAAGGACACATCTCCTATTATGTGTCTTCTTACCACAATTATTTTTTTTAAGTGTTAATTCAAAGTTACTTAAGACCATTATCCTGGCAGGGAACAAAAAAGAATTTTAAAAAGCAAAAACAAAAACATAAGTAACACATTATTAACTGAAGATGAATGGAGTCTGGAGCAGCTGTGAGTACTCCTCTGTAAAATATATAAGAGTATTTCTCCTCTTCTGGAAATTGTGTTCCTTACTTAGTTCAGGAAGGTACAGTCTGCCTAAGTAGTCTAAAATAACAGGGCCACAGTTATATTTTTAGGGAAATCACCAAGGGACTTTCTATAAGATTTAATTGTCTGGGTTCACTTCTGGACCTTAGCTTAGTTTGCAGGTCACCCTTCTCTCCTCCACTCTTCTCTGAACCCAAGGAATGGATTCCATGGACCTGTCTTTGCCGCCATGATCTAGGCAAACTTCCATTAGAGTCTCTTGGTTCTCAAGTCCTCTTTTAAAGGTCAGTAGGAAGACTGACACAGCAGGTGACAATTATAGGGAAATAGGCATTTAAAAATAATAAACTTGGAGACATTCGAAGGAGAAATCCTTAAAAACCTAACATATGGGAGGAGGACAGAGGGGAGAAAAAAGGGGATGGATGTAATACAACAACAATAAAATTAAACTAAAAACAAACAAACAAAAAAAACTAACATTATTACAAATGATCTTTACTAAACATAGAGTTAAGATTGTATTTCATTAGATTGTTTCTTCATTACTGTCTGGTTACTTGCTTCTTCTTTGATTAGAAAAAATGATCAAACCTTGTATAATACTTTTACTTCTATTTCTCATGCTCCTGTATACAAGGTTTGATCTCATTTATGTCTTCTTCCCCTTTGTCTTGGCTTTGGCATCAAACTACATATACATATAAAAATGATGGCACTCAAATCCAGCCTTGGAAAAGTCTTTCATTTTCCTTCTCAAGTTGCAGGCTCTTCCCCCTCCCATGAGCCTTATGTATTTTCTTGAGAATCAGATCTTAAAGATATTTTAAAGAAAAAGCCAAAAAGATATGTGATAGGCAATCAGAATTCTCAAAAAGAAAAGAGAGGAGACACATCAAATTAATATTTTAACAAAATGGCCTTCTGCTTTACACACAAAAATCATCTTTTCCTTACAAAGAAAGACATTATTTTAAAAAGCCACATTGCTTACAGCACTGAAAGTTAAATCTCATGAGGCATGGAAAGCAGAGACCTATAAATACTAGATTCCAGAATCCCAAATGTTGGAACATAGTGCAGTCCATGCAGTTAAATAAATAGCCTCAGATATTTTTAAAAGTTCATAATATAAACATATCATTTTGCATGGCTCAAATAACATGTATTTATTATAATACATGTACCCTATTATTTTAGGAATTATGATTTTTAAAACTACAATGGTGACTTAATCATCAAGAAAAGATGAAAACTATGTGTTTGATTACAGAATATTATGATTAATAAGTCAGGACATACATATTACATTTTAGAATTTATTCAAACATTGTAACTGAAATGAGAAAATAAGAAAATGATAAACCAACCAACTGTATTTCTGCACTTACCTAAGTTTAGTCATAGCTAAATTTATTTCCATGACAAACATTTTGGGAAAAAAAACTAATTTACAAAGGCTTTTCAGGTGAGTTTTTCGTATTCAAAAAGTCTTCCTTTATCTCTGCCATGGACTCTGGCTGTGCATAGCACTGACCAAAAGCTCAGGAAACATAATGAAAACCAAGCTTTTATGGGATTTTTGAAGGTGACTTTAGAAAGATGGGCAGTCCAATGTCACAGTGGTTTTAGGAAACCAGTCCAATATAGCTACTACTTCTAAAGGTAGCATTGAGCTTTACTGCATGCAAATGATATGAGGGTTACCATAAAATCTTCTGCTATGCTTTTAGAGTTACACATATAACTGTACAGGAAAAGATAAGTTTTCTTTCTATGACTCAGACACACATGCTCTGGGCCACTGAGTTAATAGTAAAGAGTACAAAGAGTTGTTATAAATGTAATAACCCTGAGAGTACAATGATGAATATTATGGTGACTGGCTAATAAATTATTGATATAAGCTTAGTCTCTGCAGAGATGTTTCAGTGAACTTAGATATCATCCTAGCAATCAGGATATGCTAGAATGTCTTGTTTATGTGTTCAGTAAATAGAATAGATATGTACTGTTCTTCTTATTTATAAAGACAGTGTATTAAATTCCTCAATAAAATCTAGCCTAAAATACCAGTGTCTCTTTGTCATTTTTAAGATAGAACACTATCCATTGTGCACAACACACAATGCCCTGCATATCCTTTTTCACCAGGCTCAAGTCCTTGAACCTATCCAAATCAACATAATAGTTTAGTTTTATAGAACTGCTTGAAATTCCTCAAACATACCACCATTTCCAGACCTTTGGCTAGGCTATTTCCTTCCAAAAAATGTTTAAAATGTTACTACTCATTATGTTGAATTCACGCCTTGGGACTGAGTTGCCACTGACAGTTTAAAACATTTATGACTGAAGGAGGGGAGTATGAGAAAGAGTCTTAGGTAGAACCTTGTAAAATCCAAAGTTGATGTCCTAGTTAGAGGAGGATAAACCTTCAATAAGAGGCAAATTCACAGGTATTAGAGGGAAAAGCTGTGAAGGAAGCACAGAGAAGAGTATTTGAAAAAGGAAGGAACTGTTACTTTTACTTATCATTTAAAGTAGCTAAATGATACCCATTTTAGCAATGCACCATAGAGAATTCTGCTCACTCCCAGAAAATGATCACTTTGGTTGTTCTTAGTTTATTCTCAGTACCAACAATGTTATGCTGAGCAGTCATACCCATGCATCTTTATCCTTTGTTCTATTTCCTTAGCATCAGTTCTTATATAATTACTAAAATGGCTATGCAAATAGTGAGTGCTTAAAATGTGATGGCCAAACTCTCTCCATAAAGACTAAAAACTGTACTCTTGGGAACAGCGAATCAGTGTGCTCATGTTTTTATATACTCAGGCTACTACCAAACCTAATACTTGTTAGTCACTTTTACAGTCAGGTAAGTCAAATGTCATATTTTGTTATGTTTTTAATGTGGATTTGTTTTATACCAATGAGGTTATGCATCTTCACAGATATGTTAGCCATTTGCTGTATCAACATTGTGAATTGACTATCCACATTTTTATTTAATCTCTGTTAAATTTATCTGATTTTTATGAGACTTAACTTTAAAAAGTGCTTTAAAAATAAGTCCAATATGCTTTCCAATTAGACAGAGTGCCACAGAGAACAGAAAGACTCAATGCTACATCTAAAGTTCATACCCTCACTATGCAAAACTAAAGGTAGATTCTGGGATGCATATCATTTAAAATCCAAAGACGTGATGGGAATCAACACATCGTGAGGAATATGGAAATTCTCCTTCATTAATAACAGGTCACAGTGATTTTCCTTGTGTTCATAAAGGAAATAATTTCATTGACAATGATGATATAGAAAAAATTATACCAGTAACTCTAAACCTTCAAACCCTATGGAAAAATAAATAATATGTGAAGCAAACCTCAATGCAAACCTCAATACAAGGGCTTGAAGCTGAAAGCATTACTTTTCCAGGGCATATGGGCCAAGGCAAGACTCCTATCTACAAATCCCACACTATGAAGTGACCATTGCTGATACAGGACACATGAAATTAAAGCTCACAAAGGACAACGGTAAAGCAGTAGGCAGTAATTAGGTGAAGTATAATGTCAGTCAGATTAATAGAGACATAAAGAATGATGTTCATTGTACCCTACCTAATACCATATGACAACTTCATTAAGAGCTCTGAAAAAGCTTCAAATTTAAGAGAACCTGCAGTGACTTGGTTTTGAAAGAAGTCATTCCAAAGCTGACAAATTTCCTGGTGAACTAACTAATGCAAATGCACTCTGCCTTCCTCAGCATTTATTATCGCCCAGACTGCTTTCCTATAACAGCTGCTACTACGATGGTGTGAACCAGGAACAGAGCCCCCAAATTAACATGATGTGAAAGCTCTGTGTGAAAGACAGACTCAAGTTTTAACTGAAATAAGAACCAAAGTCCATCCACTTTTTCAATGTAAAAGTTTTGGTCCTTAAACAAACTCTAACACCTTTTTTGGCAAGTTCTGTAGTCCCTGGAATTGCCTTCCCCGTGGTGGTAAACAAACTATAGTGGATGCTTTCATGATTCTTCTGTATTCTAATCTCCAAGCATAGTCTCTATTCACACACACACACACACACACACACAAAGCAAAGCTGAACAAAAAATATTTTATAAAGATATCCCAAAACAAATGAATTGTTACTCTACATTCTCTGAAAAGAACCCCCATGTATGGCTTCTCCTGCTTTAAATCCCTCAAAGAGAAATCATTGTTCAGGTTGGCCACATTTTTCTGAGAATGGCCAGAGAGAAAGTGTTTTATGTTTTGTGTACCTTACTCTGTCACAACTACTCAGATCTGTCACTGTAGCAGGAAGGTGGCCATAGACACTTAAGATAAACATGTGGGTGTGGCCGTGGTCTGATAAAATTTTACAAAAACAGGTATCTAGCAGGTTTTAGCCCATGGACCCTAGTTTGTGGGCCCCTGCTTATGTTATGGAAATGAAACATACACAGCCCTTTATATCCAAGATATCTCTGTAGGCTCACTTTCTACCACGTTCCCCCTATGAACTCTCCACACAGTCATAATATAGAGACTCAGAGACTCACTCCTGTTCTCTATATACCATTTTGTGACAAAGCTTATTCATATTCATAATATATCTCACTACTGTAGAAGAGGAAAATTCCTTTTGAGTTCTCAGCAGAGAAAAAAAAATTCTCTTTACCCTTCTGAGTTCTTGACTAAGATTCCTGTGACAAAAGATTTACATGAAAATAATAAACATAAGTTTATTAACAGGTACACCACATGGACACATTGGAAGGTAACTCAGACAAAAATGAGTAATTCCCTAAAGTGGTTTAGAATCTGGATTAAGTACCATTTTAGTAGGGAAAGAGGAAGGGGCATGCTGACTTTTTGGGGACAGTAAATGATTTTTAGGAAAGATGACTTGAAAGGTAAGATAGTTTGTGACAAAATTTATCTGGGTTGCATGTATTTACTAATCTCTTCTCCTGGGATTAGAGTGGATCTTCCCTTGTTCATGAAACTTCCCTTGTTGATGAAACAATAGGGAACTGTTGAGTGAGTTCCTTTTGGGGGATATATCTTTACATAGAGAAGGGGAGTTCATTGAAAGCCTATCCCTGCGTTTGCTATTTTTTGAGTATTTACAGCTCAAAATGATCAATATATCAAAATGGCATATTTTGAGGTGGCATAATCTGCTACCCTTTATTATCTCAAATGTCTCTCCTACTCTACACCTGGAAAATGCAAATTAAAATTCATTTACTAATGTCTAATCTCCTTTGAAGTCTTTCTTATTTCACTCCCCACTCCAAGCTAGGCTAAAATATAACCCCCTGCCCCACCTCATGCCTGAGCACATACCTCGTCCTCATTGTCTTGTGCTCCATCATCCCCAGCACAACCACTTTTTACAATCTTCATGGTAAAGACTATGTTCCATTCACTGTTAAATTCCCTGAATCTGGGACATGGTGGGAGCCCCCCGAAAAAAATTAAAAACATATATGACTTGAGAAATATTATTAACATAGGAGTGAGAGAATGCTAGTTGCCTCCCAGTAGCAGAATCTCTATGTTAAGTTAAGCTCATAGCTGCCTAGAAAAATAATTATATGTAAAGCCTCCCTTGTAAGTGAGTTCTGTCCAATGGCATTAGTACAGAAGCAATGTATGAAATTCTGGGTAGTACCCATAAATAGAAAAAACAGAGTTTTATGTGAGAAAATAACTGTATTTAAACCACTCTCATTTTGGTGTCTGACAGAAATTACATTTTATTTTAAATATAAAATAAATTTAGTGTAGTTACAATTTATATATTTAGTATCAGTGTTTTGATATTAATATATGTTGTGACAAAAATATAAAGATATTTCTTTATTAGGCTGGTATATAATTTAAAAACTTTCCTTGGACATGAACAACTGTGTGGTGATTGCAGGGCAGGAGGAGGGCATAAGGGGGATAAATAGTAATGGAAATATACAACAAAAATTTTAAATGAATAAATTAAAAGTTAGCTAAATGTTTAGGTCATCAACTAGAGAAATAAAATGTTCAACTGTTTACATATTATACAGATTATTTCAATTAGGAAGTTAAGCAATCAGCTAAGTGCAGAGGGAAAGCACACTAATTTTATCTCCTAGTAAAGAGGTGAACAGTCCAAGTATGGCAGTAAGCCATGAACATAGAAGTAATCAAGACACTAGCATCTGATCCAGTTTAAAATGGATCATAAAAGAGGCATGTTATTAATGATAAGTATAATAAATACATACAATTTTCATTGAATTCCAGGCACTGTAATTTATATAAATAAGTGGCACAAATGTATAAAGTCATATGTCTATATCTATAATCTTTATACTCACTAATATGAACTAAATCATAAATCTAGAAGATTTTAACAAGTGTTATTTTCCTTTAGATTTTTCCTCTAGAGATACAGGCTGAAAATCACCTGCAGCCCATACAAAATGGTGTTCACACAGAGAAGCTTTTGAAGGTTAAAAGGCAAGCCATCTTTAGATACTAGCTGAAGCAAATAATCTTCTCTAGTTCAGGAAGAGAAGTGGGTGAATGAAGAATATGCAGATGGTTAAATTCAGGTTCAGATTTGTCAGTCATCAGTTCAGTGTTGGTCAGCTGTCAAGAAGGTAGAGACACACAATGGTCACTGTGCATCTTTCAGACTGTCAACTTGAAGGAGGAAGCTTCCTGAGTGACGACACTCTCTGGGACTTGGCATCACCACTGGTTGCTGAAATGAAAGAATGCCAAAGCCAGAGGAGCAGAGGTATCAGGGAACTCTTAATTTAGAAGAGATATTTGGTTAGGAAGAGTGATTCTACCAAGAGTGGTCATGGAAGAGCTGTTGAGAGAGCAGTGTGATTACCCACTTCCCAGGAAACAGGAAATCTACAATTTGGTGAGTGGAATTGACTATGACATCAAGAATGTACTAAGCCAATTAAAAAATAGGCAAAGGACCTGAACAGACACCTCTCTGAGGACATACAAAGCACCCAAAGGCATATGAAAGCATGCTCAACATCACTAGCCATCAGAGAGATGAAAATTAAAACCACAATAAGATATCACCTCACACCAGTCAGAATGGCAATCAACAACAAATCAACAAACAACAAGTGTTGGCGAGGATGTGGGGAAAAGGGAACCCTGGTGCACTACTGGTGGGAATACATGTTGGTGCAGCCACTATGGAAAACGGTATGGAATTTCCTCAGAAAACTAAAAATGGAACTGCCTTTTGATCCAGCAATTCCACTAGTAGGATTACATCTGAAGAACCCTGAAATACCAATTCATAAGAACCTATGTACACCTATGTTCATAGCAGCACTATTTACAATAGTCAAGTGCTGGAAACAGCCTAAGTGTCCATCAGTGGATAATTGAATCAACAAACTTTGTACATTTACACAATGGAATACTGCACAGCAGAAAGAAAGAAGGAACTCCTAACCTTTGCAACAACATGGATGGAACTGGAAAGTATTATGCTTAGTGAAATAAGCCAGTCAGTGAAAGACAAATACCATATGATCTCACCCATTACAGGACAATAATGAACAAAACAAATAAGCAAAACAGAACAAAATACATGAATACAGTGAATAGACCTTCAGTGAGCAGGGGGGGAGGGGAGAGGGGAGGGAGGAAGAAGAGGCAAAGAAGGGGAGCAGTTTAGTCAAGAACCTAGTATGGAAGAACCATGGACATGGACAACAAGTGGGACTGACTTTGTGGGGGAGTGGGTGGGTGGGGAAGGGGACAGAGGGAAGTAAAATGAGGATGGATATAATATAACAACAATAAAATTAAATTAAAAAAAAGTATGTACTAGGGAAGTGGTATCTTACTGTGGTTTTAATTTGCTCCTCTCTGATAGCTTGTGATGTTAAGCATCCTTTCATATGCCTATGGGCCCTCTCTATGTCCTTCTTGGAGAAGTGTCTGTTCAGGTTCTTTGCCCATTATTTAATTGGGTTGTCTGTCTCCCTGATGTTGAATCATGTTCTTTATGTTTTTAAGATCAAACCCTTGTCCAAGTTATCACTGGCAAATATATTTTCCCATATGTTGGTTCCCTTTTGATTTTGCTGATGTTTTCTTTAGCTGAGCAAAAACTTCTTAGTTTGATGTGGTCCCTTTGTTTATTTATTCCTTTATTCCCTTACCCTAGGAGATACACCGGTGAAAATATTGGATGAATGGATCAAAAACTGTGGTACATTTACACAATGGAATATTATGTAGGAGAAAGAAATATGGAATTCCTACCTTTTATGGTAGCATGGATGGAACTAGAGAATATCATGCTTAGTGAAATAAAGGTGACAAAAGACAAATACTATATGATCGTACCTAATGCAGGAAACTAACGAAAAAAAAACAAATAAGCAAAATAGAGCAAGAAAAGAAAAGACTGATAATGACCAGAGGGGAGGGAGGAGAGGAAGAAGGAGGGCAAAAAGGAGAAGAGTTTAGTCAAGGAACTAGTATAACTGACCCATGTACATGGACAACAGGGTGGGGATTGACTGTGGGAGAGGTGGATGGGGTGGGCAGGACAGGGAGAGCAATTGGGGGAAAACTGGGACAACTGTAATAGAAATCTTAAATTTCCAATTTTAAAAATTTCCAATTTTAAAAAAGGAAAAATAAAAATATATATTAGGAAAATAATTTGGTGCCAAAAAAAAAAAGAATAAAATCATGCTACAGTGGACTGGGGATGGACAAGTATGTCTACACAGCTTGATCCAAGCTTCACAGAATCAGAGCAGCAGAGGAATCGTGAGCCAGAATTAAGAACAAATAGACCCTTTGCACGATATGACTGGGATAAGTTCCTGATGAAAGCACAGGCTTCTGGTTTATGCAGGAGACCTGGTAGAGACAGAATTATGGTCTTAACACACCTTCAGAATCAAGGTCAGTTCAGAGGTTAAGTGGCTACAACTTGTTTCCCTCAAGTGAAAAATCTTGCAGAAGTTCACCTTCACTGACATGTGTATAGTCAGGACAAAGCAAGATCTAGAGAAACGTTAATGGCTCTATAATAGGATACTAAGTAACGTAAAAAACAACAACATTATACCAATAGCCAAAAAGTTACTTTTAAAATAAAAATATTTGCCCTGGCTGGTGGCACAGTGGGTAAAGTGCTGGCCTGCAAACCCAAAGGTTGCTGGTTCAATTCCCCAGTCAGAGCACATAACCAGGTTGTAAGCCAGGTCTCCAGCTAGGTCCATAGCTGGAGGCAGGTGAAAGGCAACCATACATTGATGTCTCTCTTCCTCTCTCTTCAAAAATAAAAAATATATATATTTTAAAAAATATTTACTGAAACTATTAAGAACTGAAAAATATAAACAGGGACTTGGAAGATCCCAAAAGGAATACAATCCTTGAAATGATGTTTTAATGAGTTGATTTCCACTATATTGATAATTTTAATATGTTTCTGGCACTTTGCAAAGGAACTTGGTAAGGTTAGTGCTAAATAAAAGAACTAAGTCATAGAAATGTTAAGAAAGGTCACTCTTAAAGAGTCTAAATTATGCTATCACTCAAAGTTCCTGTTGCTGGAAATATGAGGTCTATTCAAAAGGTATCCAGTCATGTAATATGAAAAATAGAGACATTTATTGAAGAAGATACAAGACACAAAAAAGATTGTACAGAAGATAATGATGCCTCAGTCCCCTTCAAAGTAGGTACCTTGGGACTTTGTACAGTTCTCCCAATCTCCATCAGCTACCTTATTGCATTTTCCTAAACCTCATAGATGGCCTGAAATCTCTTGCTTTTTAAAGGTGGTTTTAATTTTGGGAAAAGTCAGAAGTCACAGGGTGCTAAATCTGAGCTGTAGTGGGGCTGGGTCACATGGTTGATTTAATGTTTCATCAACAAACTCTCCATAAGACCTGATGGATGAGCAGGCAGGCACATTGCTATGATGGAGCCACCAATCACCAGTTGCCCATAGCTGCAGCCTTCTGAATCATCCAAATTGTTTCTGCAGAGGAATGTTCAAATTTAACACAAAATATCATGCAGATTTGTTGCTCTACTGGTTCAGTCATTTTGAACGCAATAGCCACGCAATACACATGCTCACTCAACACAATACACATGACTAGCACAGTGAAGTCAACATTGTTCACACATGTGCATTCCAATCCACTGTCTTTGGCTGCCAGGTTATATCATTGACTTAGTTGGATATAGCTCAAACCAACAACCTACTAATTTGAAACTAGTTAGACCTTTTATTCATTAAAATACTTGCTTATTTCATAGAGTATTGTTATTCACAATCCACACGCTATCACACACATGAGCATATTTCAAAATTCATTGTAGCACAGTTCTCTGGTTTCAAACATGCTATTAACTCTATTACATGATCCACCTACATAACTCAAGGGACTCAAAAAAATATTTAAAGCTGATCACATAACTGCTATAGTGACACTTCCATCTCTTTTAACACATTCTAGTGTTCCAGTCCTATGATTATAGGAATAATCACTGTACTAAGTCATCCTGCAGTACTCATCTGTTGCTATATGGCATAGTTAATATTTTAACTGACAAAACATGTGTTTGATGATGAATGATGGAAATTATAAGACATGAGAAACTTCTTTCCTAGTGAGTCTCATAAATTTAGTATGTGTGGGTCATACAAACAGTCCACAATTTTTTTCATTTGTTTTATTAGAAGATATTTAATTTCAGACTACAGTTTAAGTGTTTTTACCTACTCTCATGCTGGTTTACTATTTAATACTGTGCTTTGAGAATTGCGAAGAGAAAAAATGACTTAGTTTTTAAAAAGAGATCAGCCCAAGTCAAGAAATGGAATAAAATTTTATTTGTTAAGAGACATATATTGATATTAAAGGAAAACATTATTCAAAGTCCCAAGAACAGCATATTACCAGAATCTTAGGTTGCATAAAACATTCTAACAAACTCTTTTCAATTTAAAGGCACATGAACATGAAAATATTTTTTATAGCTAACTTGTCAGATTTAGGACAAATTTATGATACAATAGAATTATATTATTCATGTGTTGTATGAAGAATGTGCTCTATTCCTTTGTATATTTAATTTTGTATTCAGTATGTTTATAACATACTTATGAGCTTTCCTAAAATTTTAGGCATATTTTACTATCTTGAATGATTATGAAGGATTATAATTCACCTAAACTTTATTAAAACAACTTCTATTTACAGAATCTCAAATTGGAGGAAACAGAGATGAATGTTATGGTCCTTGCCCTTAATAATCATGCAATAGGTATCTTTAATTTGAGAAACATTGTCACATTTTAGGGGAGAAAAGGCTTTCTTATTTTAACCATCATCTTTAGCTTCTATGCCAACCTTGGACCCATTACTCAAGAATAATTGAAACTCACAACTTCTACTTACAAAGTCACCAATTTTATTATAAAAGCCTTTTCACTACTTTAAACAGTAGGAAGTGATGGATGTGGGCTACTTATGGGGAGTGTCTTGTAGCACTAAGTTAATCTGCAGAGGAAAATGAGATTTACAGCAGAGGGGAGGAAAATCTGAGAGCTAAGAGGGTCAGATGCAGTCAGGAAAGCTGGAGACTACTAGGGAATGACCCAGAGAAGTGGGATTATCAGGCACTTTCCATATGCAACATTTACTGATGGACAAACCCATTGTAGACTTCAGCCTCCAGCCCAGCCTCAAAACAGGTAAACTTAACCTTGTATTTACAGGATCAGAAAATGCAAGTCTTGGCTAAAGTAGGGTCCTTGCCTTTACATCTTGGCTCTATAACCTACAAATAACCAAATTTATTTGTCTCCATTTTTCTCCTCTACAAGTGATGATGAAAACCCAGGTCAGAGTGTGTGAGAATTAAAGCCCTGGCTGGTTGGCTCGGTGGATAAGGTGCCGGCCTGCAAACCCAAAGGTCGCTGGTTTGATTCCCAGCCAGGGCAACATAACCAGATTGCAAGCCAGGGCTCCAGCCAGGTCTGTAGCTGGAGGCAGGTGAAAGGCAACCATACATTGATGTCTCTCTCCCTCTCTGCCTCTCTCCCTTCCCCCTCTCTCTGGAAATAATAAATAAATATTTTTTAAAAAAGTGTGAGATTTAAATGTAATGAGCTCAGCACAGAATATTTGAATTTACAGGAAAAGCTTAGTAGAGGGTAGCTATTAGTTATTTATTTTCCTCTTCTCCTGGCTTTCTTCTTTCTTCTCTTGTCTCTTACCCATAATTATTTTTCTTCCTGCTTAAATTACACCCAGGTAAAATTCTTCCTCTACCCTTTTTTCTTTCTACACTTATTTCCTGTCCCATTTGGGCCTAGAATGTGAACTGTTGTAAAGAATGCTTCATATGAGCTAGAGAAGAAGGTATATTCTACTGTTGTTTTATGGAGTATTTTCAAAATATTTTATTTATTTCCAGAGAGAGGAGAAGGGAGAGAGGCAGAGAGGGAAAGAAACATCAATGTATAGTTTCCTTTCATCTGCCTCCAGCTAAGGACCTGGCTGGAGACCTGGCTTGCAACCTAGTTATGTGCCCTGGCTGGGGAATCGAACCAGTGACCTTTGGGTTCCCAAGCCAGCATTTATCCACTGTGTCATCAGCCAGAGTATGTAGTATTTTTTAAACTTTAATTAGATTAGGTTGAATGAGGGCTACCTGCACCTCAGTCTGCCTGATCTGTCTGTTTCCAGTAGAAGGATATGAAGACCCCAGCTGTAAAAGTGAGTTTGTCTATTTCTCCTTTTTGTTCTATCAGGTTTTATGTCAAACATTTTGATACTCTATTGTCAGGGGAAAACAATATTAGGATCCTCATGTCTCTTTGTACAGTTGATTCTTTTGTTATTAAGCAATGCCTCTATGTATTTACCTTGATAATTTTCCTTGCTCTGATTTCTGCTTTGTCTGAAAATAGCTATTTCAGCTTTCTTCTAAGCATGGTATAACTTTTCCTTTCAGCTACTGTATACAGGGTGGAGATAAAGTAGGCTTACAGCTGTCCATATGAAAAATAATATAATAATTAATAAAAAATAATACAAGAATAAACTTTCATGTACTCACAACTGTAAACCTATTTTTTCCAACACTGTATATAGAGAATATATTCTTCTTATATATTATAATATATTATTTATATATGACTATACTGGAGATCTTTGGCTTAGTAAGGTATGGAGTGGACAGCAGAAGAGTTCTAAGATCTCATGATTTAAGTCTTGATCTCTAAGCATCCCTAATGTTCCCAGGTTGTGACCTTCACAGGGATGTTTAGCTCTCTCCATCCAGGTGACACAGGAAGACCAGAGGGGCAGTAGTGGGAGAAGTCCCCTTTACCAAGGGACAAGGTTCTGATAGGGGCTTTCCCCTGGAGAGCAGACCTTTATGATGGAGAACACTGAGCACATTACAAGGATTACTCACTCCCTGCCTTTCAGAACTATGAGAGTACCCTGTTCAGTTCCTCAGGAGGTAAAGCTCATGAAAATATAGAGCTGTTCCCTGAGACTGTTCCCTCCAGAGTTTTGCACAATCACACTAGTCCACAGCCTCTACAGTCATCCAAATGACCATTTCCATGTTTTTTACTCAGTCCCCAGATCCAGTGGCTTCTGTGCAGGTCAGTAGGTCTAGGATGAACCTCTTGGCATTCACCTATCTACAGAGTTCAGCTGGGCAGTTTGCCCTGAGACCTTATTCCTCTGATGTTTCCAAGAAAAGCCCCTGATTTTCTGTTGTAAGGGCAGTGATAATGTCTTCCAAGATCAATACTTGTTGGAGATAATATCTCAAATCCCATTTTTGCTTTTAGATATCTTCCTTTCTCCTTTACATTTCCTTTAATTGTCTTTCTTTTCATCTTCTTCATCTATTACAATCAAGAAAAAGCTTTTCAACACATTGCAAATGATAGTCTTCCTTAACCAATGACTTTCTATTAGGCAATGTGGATACTTTGAGTATCTCAAAAAATTAAGGAAAGTTAAAGAATTGTGCCATAGTCAGGAAACCTACATAGTAATTACTTTCAAAATAAAGTTAAAGGCAGGAGCTTTCCTTTTACTTCTCAAAGTTCCTAAGTCAGCTAATAATCAGAGACATTGTGCAAAAAGATGCAGCCATCCTAGTAATCTTAGCTGGAATCATAAAAAATATGAAATCATGTTTTAGTTTTCTAACTCAAGCTTGTTTGAGTCAAACAAAAAATGGAGTACAGTATACAGAAAGGCACTGGGAGAAGAGCAGCCTTGACCCACACATAGGAACAAGGCTACTGTGTTCCTATACCCAGCACATACTGAGTAACCATTTACTGAATGAAAATAAATGACTCCACTTTAACTTTAAAGCAACTACAAATATAAATTAGATTCTGTATATATGGTATTTGCATTTAATTGTATTATGTAACAAACATAAAAAAAAATACAGGTATATAAACCTAATATTATATATGGAGTGAAACTTCATTACAATGAAATACAGTGAAAGTGGAGCTAGGTATTTTTGCATGTGTGTACATGTGTATATACATACAGTACATGTACATATATGTGTATGTATGTATGTATATGTAAATGTATACATATACCCATACACAGAGACTGCATATGTATACACACACACAAACCTAGTGTCAGGCCTAAGGAATCTCTATGTCTATGCATGGCTGCACCTTCCTGCTGGGTCAGCCAAGTATATAGCCTTAAAGCTAATCTTGTTCCCAGAGCCCAGAACACAGAGCCCCAAGAACAGCCGACACAGCAACCCTGAGCAGACAGGTGTTGCCTTTGGGTTTAATGCCTCTTTGTTCTAATGTGTATAGAGCTTCTTTTGTTCCAATGTGTATATAAGATGCCCTTACTGTAAGCCAGTGTGCTCCTGCTATATGGAGTGGGCAAACTGTGGGTGGAATGCCAAAACCCCAGTAAGCTGTTAGGCCACCTGCAAAGGAGAGTGGGTGCAGGGATGCCTACACTCTCTTTCTGTGGTCATTAACCTAAGTGCAGCTATAATAGGAGTGAAATAACTGTGCATGGGGATGCTAACACTCTAGCTACCTGGCCTGTGTGGTCATAAGCCTGCCACCTGTGATAAAGCATGTCAAATCTCAAGGCACAGAGTACCTTGGTCATCAGGCCAGAATCTACTAGTCCAAAAACTCTAGGACCTGACACCTAGAGAAAAAGGGGGAGAGGGAAATGGCTAACTAAATGCAAAAGGAAAATAACAAGTTTAAAATGGGTATCACCTACCTGTATTTTATATTACTCTTGATTATATAATTCAGGTCAACAGTTGCTGTTACATGCTTCATGAAATACCTAAGAAAGATAGGTATTTTTGAATCTGATATTATTTTAACTTGGATAGGTATATTACTTTCCTGTAAAATTGATACAATTACAGAAATTTGGAACTTCAACTACAAATGTTGAAATTCAAATATGTAAAAAACATTTTTCTAGCTTATATTTTAAAATGAAAATATTTTAAAGGATATATACACTGATATCATTTACATTTTTTAAGAACAGAGAATTGTACATACATGTTTAAAAAACAATTATAGAACAAGAAAGAGAAAATTAGTGACATATCTGAATGCCATTTTTAAAAATTTCCTTTAAAATTTTGTACCTTTAAAAACTATTTTATGACTAACACAGTTCAAAAGATACATTTTCTTTGGAAATTTAACAGAAATATATTCCATTATATTTAATCAATAAAAGGATAAAAATGTGTTACTTCAACTCAAATAGCTTTATTTTTTCTAATATTTTTCTATACACCAATTACTCAAAAATTGTTAATAAAAACTTTTTTTGAAAAGATGTAAATTTTTAAAACACCTGTCTCCTGGCTATGATTTTTCAGTGGGAAGTTACAAAGGCAACAGGTATGTGTTGCTCCTGTCTGAGGAGACATTCTAGGAACATATTTTTGGATATGTTTCCTCAGGCTAGAATAACAAAAACAAAAATAAACAAATGAGACTCCATCAAACAAAAGAGCTTTTGCACAGAGAAGGAAACCATCAAAAAATGAAAAAGCAACCTATTGAATGGGAGAAGATATTTACAAATAAGTTATCTGGTAAGAGGGTCATATCAAAAATATATAAAGAACTAAGCAATTCAACATAAAAAAAATTGAAAGATAAATGGCAGTCAGAAATAAAAACAGCATGTGTAAATGGCCTGTGGCATGTAGTAAGCAGGGAAACTACTATGGTTGGAAAACAGAGTTCCAAGGAAGACTTGGATGCAAATGAAGAAATAGGCTGGTAACATTTATCTCATATTTGGGATATCAGTCCTCAGCCTAAAGCAATAGGAAAGATCTCTTTGGGGACAGAATAAAGGACATATTGGAAAGCTGGGACAGCTTCAGAGCGTGTGGTCTATGCAGTTTCATAGGGCCATATTCTTGGTTTGCTGCACTGCTGTGGCCATGTTCAAGTTTCAATCACTTTTGAAAATCAGCCTTACATCTTGATTTTGCATCAGGCCTCACAAATGATGCAGCCAACTCTACTTCAAGGGTAATGGTAGGTTAAGGGGAACATGTTTTATGGTTATTCCAATTGTCTACAAAAGAAATAACAGTCAAAAACTAAAGTGTACATGAAGGAAAATGATATTTGAAAAAGCAATGATTGGTAATAGTCATTTAATCATTCAAATCATAATTAAATATAATAAAGAACAAAAAAAGAACGAGAAGGAAGGAAAGTAGAAAAGAGACACATAAAAAAGCTGATTTCCAGGAGACCTAGGACTGAGCTTTTCCAACCTGCCAAATCACATTTCTCTTGCCGGGACCAAACACACAGCTCTGGTCATGACACTTCTCTCCTCAAAAATAGCAAATAAACTAAATCAATGAACTTATGAAAATAAATAGCAGAGAGTAATAGTTGCCTCAATAAAATTGATACCCTTTCTGTTTTTTCCTTGCTAGCAGAGGCCTGATTTTGTCCAGGGGAGCACCAGTGAAGCACCAGTACAGCACCAGTGAAGCAGCCAGGGCAAAGCCACTCACTTCACTGGCAGTGAATTTAGAAACAGGCTATGGCACAATGCTGACCAGCATGCTATGGTGGGAAATATATTGAGGGTTTCTGAAAATATTTACTCATTTCTGAAAAATCAAGTGTAGTATCTCCTCCCTTCTTCCATTTGACCGTGGCAGATGGCCCCAAAACTAAAGCATCCATTGTGACAACATGAAAAAAGATATAAGCTCAGGATAACGGGGAAGCAAGATGGTAAAAACTCACATTCAACTGTTAAATTACAGAGGTTCTGAGCATCTACTTTGGAAATTCTGAAGTGCAATCATGAATTTCCTTTTGTTTAATCCTATGAAATTAATATCCTTGAGGTCAGCAGCTATTGTATTTACCTTTGCTTTGCCCCAAGCATCTAACACACTGTTCTCAGTCTCAGAGCTGTACCTTATTTGATGAAAGATGAGTTAATTTAGGAACTATGAATTATATGTAGTTAAAATATAATGAAATAATATTTGATACTGATTTATGCATGCTACATCCCTGCTGTTCTCACTATATTCCATTTATCATTATGTTGAATAGAAATTGGGTATTTTTGCTTCTATAAAGCACAAAATCTAGCTTGGGAGTACTTTTGAGGATACCTAGCCTAATTAACTGAACTGCTATTAAATTTTAATTAACATGTGCTCTTCAAAATTAATCAGATCCATGACCAAAGTTGCACTTAACAAATGATCACGGGAGGGGGGAGGCAGAGGCAAAG
>PVIW01008433.1:0-33058 GCA_004026585.1 Noctilio leporinus
AAAGAGAGGAAGGGAGAGAGGCAGAGAGGGAGAGAAACAGAGAAACATCAATGTATGGTTGCCTTTCACCTGCCTCCAGGCACGGATCTGGCTGGAGACCTGGCTTGCAACCTGATTATGTGCCCTGGCTGGGGAATCGAACCTGCGACCTTTGGGTTCGCAGGCCGGCGCCTTAACCACTGTGCTACCAGCCAGGGCTAAAACACTAACTTTTAAAGTACAATTGAATTAATTTATTATGTAAACTACTCAAGAAAATATTTCTCATTATTAAGACTATTGAGTTGAATTTTTTGGCTGAAAGACTATGAGGAGAGTTTAAACATTTTATTTAATATGATACAGAATATTATTATAGATTTGGGGAAATGTGTACTACTTATAAAAACCTCTCAAAGGAAGAGTCAGAAAGATTGCTGACCTCTTTACAATGAGGCTTTTATTTGCAGTATTTTTCCAACAGATTTATTATAGTGTATATAATATTGTGAATAAAGAGAATGAATAGTTTTCTGGATAACTTAGGCCCCAACATTCTATTATTATTTTAAAAACATAGATATAAAAATACACACTTATTTAAATGTGGATTTTCATTTATAACCCATTTTCTCTCATAAAAATACCTAGCAAAAGCTTAGTTAACTAAGCAAAGAAGTAAAGTAATGTAGGTTAAAAACTAGACTTGAAAAGCCCTTACACTTAAGTAAATCTACAATATATTATTTAAGAGGTACAAATATAACTGCCAAATTAAAAATACATTCTCAAATTACAATGCATAGAATTCAAAATTCTGTCTGCTAGAAAAATTTTACCACATTGAAGTATTTTCCTTGAAAAACTCTAATTCATGGGAAAATGCCATATTTATTATGTTATTCACTTAGCTATTATTGGATATCTATTATATTTCAAACACAAAGATGGCATGATATGATTTCTGCCCTTGAGTTTACAGCACTGAGAATATAGAGACATTTACAGAAAAATTGGGAATAAGATGTTCAGTAGTTAGTCCTCTAATTGTAGTCTCAAGAGAGGATGAACTACACTGATACAGGGGTTACAGATCTTCTAATAGAGGTGACACTTGAATAGAGTTTTGTCTAGGAAAATGATTTATATGTTCAAAAGCACTGAAGCTTGAAAGTTCACATGAAATGTGTTTGAAAAATTGCAGGTATTTCAATGTGTGAAAGACTGTTGGTGGAAGTAAAATATATGGCTAAAAAGTTATTTAACTGAACAGATAATGAGAAACCAATAAAAGGATCAAAGTCAAGAGTAATATGACCAGATTTGCATTTTAGGACATTATTTCTGGCAGCAGAGTTATCTGATTCACTGATCTAGTAGGTTGGGGGGACAATAAATCTCATTTGGTTAGGGATGTACTGAAAAGTCAAAGGGGTTGCCACTGTGAGAGAAAAACATTACCTGGGGTCTCAGTGCCTTGGAGAAGAGAGCCCTCAAAAGTCATAGTGCAAAATATTCTCCTTAATTCATAACCTTGGAGAAAAGAGCTCTCAAAAGTCAGAGTGTGAAATATTCTCCTTAATTTATAACCTTCCCCCAATGTCATTTTTATATGCCATTATGTCAAAAAAAGGGCAGTTTCGGATATTACTTGCACTTTTTCCAGCCCAGGTTCACTAAGGAACTCTCTGCCCTACTCCTGGGCTTGATTCTATGTTCCCCCCTGAAATTTGTGATTTCAACATTCCCAATATTTTCAGCAATAATTGTGAAGGTACACATAATGTAGTATTTTTTTACACAAATTTTAAAGGCTTTTGCCTTGTAGACCAGAGAGAGAGAGAGAAGGGAAAATACATCTAGACAAATCCTCAGTTTTTATACTTCAATTTTACTTAGAAAAGGTTCCACTGGTCTTTGAAAAACATGTAACGATTAAGTGATTAAAGATCAAGAAAAAAAAAGGCAACAAGTATAGAAAGAAATACAATGGTACCTTGGTACTCATTGTTAATTCGTTCCAACACATGACAAGGAAGCACCAAGTGCTGAAACCCTTTTTCTCATCAAAATGCTATGAATGCCAGGTTTGACAAGTTCTGAAGCTGACTTTTGAAGCCAATGAGTTCCAAGGTATGACTGTAACAACAAAAACATTTCATTATTTAGAAAACAGTCACTCTAAGCCCTGGCTGGTAGTCCAGTGGATAAGGCTCCGGCCTGTGAACCCAAAGGTCGCAGGTTGGATTCCCCAGCCAGGGCACATAACCAGGTTGCAAGCCAGGTCTCCAGTCAGGTCTGTGGCTGGAGGCAGGTGAAAGGCAACCATAAATTAATGTCTCTCTCCCTTTCTGCCTCTCTCCCTTCCCCTCTTTCTAAAAAATAATGAAATAAAATCTTTTTAAAAAAAAAGAAAAGAAAACCGTGACTCTAAAAAAGTCCTGCGTTAGAGCAGGTGATAAAGATGACAAAGGAGAAAAAGTGAATAGGTTTAAAAACTAAATTCAGATCATTGCTGTTTTGAACAAAAGAAGACAAGATTGTTGAACTTGCAAGTGGGTTATACATAGATGTTGCTGGTAGAAATGAGGTCCCTGTGGTGTCTCAAGGAAAGCATTCCAGGAGACCCACAAGACAGAATGAGAGCTGGTGATTGTCAGGCCAAAGGAAATTGTCGGTCTATGCATGGCTGGACCTTCTGCTGGGTCAGTCAGGGAAATAACCTTGAGGTTAATCTTATTCCCCAGAGGCCCAGAATACTGAGCCAGAAGGGTAAGCAATTTAACAACCCTGAGCAGACAGATGTCACCTTAGGGTATACAACCTTTGTTCTAATGTGGAGCTTCTTTGTTTCGATATGTATACTATATAACATGCCCTTGCTGTAAGCTCAGGGCGCACCACTGCTGTGGGAGAGTGAAGAAACCACACCTATTCTAGCCAACACCCTCAGCACCCAGCAACATGGAAACAGGAGAGTAAGTGTAGAGACGCCCAAACTCTCAATGGTGGTCAACCTAAGTGCAGCTGTGGCAGAGTGGGCCAACTGAGCATGAGCACTCCGACACTCACTCTAAGTTGCCCAGCTGTGTGGTTGTTAGCCTTTGGCTTGCAATAAAGCATGCAAACCCTGCTGAAGGCTCTGAGTAAGTCCTTCTTCTTTGTTAACAGACCAGAGCCTCCGCTCCAGCAGAACTTGCTGGTCCAGCACCACAGTCCACGGGACCTGACAACTGGTATCAGGCTATAGTGAGGGGCCGCACCCTGACAAATAATACAGCATGCAGGGTGCTGAGGTGCTGGGACCTGACAGTGATAAGATTTATTTATTTGTGGCACCAGATGCAAAATCAAGTAAGTTCCTTCCTCATTTCCAGTGTCCCATCACCATCTCCTCACAGAAATATAAGACCAGTGTACAGACTTTCTGTGCCATGCCAAGGCTAGTCCATATTAAAGAGTGGTCTAGTCTAGCCTTTATCACTGTCTAGCTTGTCTCCCCACCTCCCAGTTGCTGAGGTCATTGTTCAGTCTGCACTGCCTGCGCCATGGCAGCTGCTAGTCCCACAAGGCTGCTATAGGGAGAACCAGCAAATGAATGGGGCAAGCACATGTCATTGGGCTAGAGAGAGAAGGGGTCAACTTATTGTTAACAGGGATTATATTATCTCAGTGTTAGGAAGGACCAGGCACCTTTTCAAACTAATCAATCAATTTCCCAAAATTTCTTAGGCTTCTGATGGATCCACCCCTTAACCAATCTATTTTTTAGATCTTCTTGGGTTGTGTCCCTAACCCAGTCCAATCCTTCTCCCAAGGTAGACTGGCAGGCTTTTGTGGTCACCACCTGCTTACCTCTGCCTTTATTGTTCTATTACTTCCCCCCAGTGATCTACAGGTAGGACCAGTGGTTCCCTGGGGAGTCTGTAAGCTGTAACTTCCTGATGAAGCAAGCAGATTTGGGTTCTCTAGTTGATTATGATTATTAATTCTAATTCTTTTGTTTCCTTTCTTCATTAATGGCTAGCTACCTATGCTAACGCAAAGACCATCAAACCATCTTCATGGGAATAACAACAATTAGTGAGACAGTTTACATAGTTTCAGAGATTTATCATAGGATCAGAAAATTTAGAGATTTTCATGGTGTAGAGTATAGAGGACATCCTGTTTTTACATATAATAATGTAATTAGTTTGACCTTAATTTAAGAAAAACTTTAATTTTTAATTTTTTTAAAAATGAAAAAAATTTTCAATCATCATGTCATATTTGCTTATTTAAATGGTTTTTTTTTAGTTTTAACCTTACCCAAGGACATTTTTTCATTACTTTTAGAGAAAGAGGAATGAGGGAGAAAGGGAGAGAGGATGAGAGGGAGGGAGGGGGAAAGAGAGAGAGAGAGAGAGAAATGTAAATGTGAGAGAGAAATAGTGATTGGTTGCCTTCTCATAGGTGCCCTTACCTGAAATTGACTCCCAACCTGGGTATGTGTCCTGAACCAGAATCAAGCTAATGACCTTCCTGGTCTACAGGTCACCACACAGGCCAGGGCTTAACTTATAATTTTTATATTATTGCTTTAAATAGATTATTCACTTAACATACTGCATTTTTTTTTTTTTTTGGTTAAATTACTACTGTTTTCACAACTTGACATCAAATTTAACTAAAACTAAATATAGCATAATTTAGTCTAGAAAGTCCTGATTTAGCACTGAATTATTTAAAATGATCTAAAAATATACCTGAAATAATTTTAAAGAAGAAAATGTATTTATTGAAACTATTGTTTTAGCAAGCTCATCAATGGGTAACAACTATCAACCATTTTACTTAGTTAGAGAGTATCTACAAATGGCTCCATTTCTACCAAAGTAATTGTCTATCTCACTCACATTTATATTGTTTGAATGAGGATGCTGAGGGATTGGACAAATTGGAGAAAAGGGAAATAGAAAAATTACTGAAGTGTAGAGAAGAGACAAAAAGATAAGAAAAAATACTTATGCAAAGGAAAGATCAAATAAAACAAAGGATAGCATGCTCTCTCTGCCCCTATCCATTTTAGGTTGGTGAAGGTTTTAAAAGTTTGAAGACTTTTGTTGCCCAGCTGGAATGTGAGAAAAGATAAATTCTCATACAGTTCTGGTAATATTATAATAGTATGAGTGTCATTGATCATTTGTAGTAAAAATCTTAGAAAGACAAATTAGTATAAGTGTATTATTAAACAAATCAATGAGAGCTAGGTTTAAATGGTTCTTATAGACAGAGAACCATTCGGTCAGTCATTCTAAGCTGTATCGTTATTAGTGTCATTATTATGTGTGATTTATATTCTTTTGATTTCAATGTATTTACTCATGCCGTTATCTTGATCAAGAATGTCCTCTCATTTGTGTCTAACACCTATGTACAACTGCAACTCATATGTTCTCTTGTCACTTAATATTTATAATTTTGTGTATTTTTTACACATGTACCTATTTCCCCAACTAGATGGTCAGCTCTTTGAAGTCCATAAATTAGTCTTAGACATTTTAATATCATCCTTTTTCTAACACAGTGCCTTATGTAAATTTATTATTAGTAGATGTAGTTTTAATAATCATCACTCTCACCACAAACATTATTATGTTGAACATGCTGATAGACACTGATGAAAATTTTTTAAATATGCACATCTTTTAACAAAACCTTATTGAACAATCTACTGCTTGCCAAGTGTCTATAAGGCTTCTGAATACCATTGTTTACCAAAGTGAACAGAGTCCAATTTATGACAAAAAAGATATTAAAAAACTATACAAGTTAATATATACTTAAAATCAAAATAAGCACTCTGAAGAAAAGAAATAGTTGTTTTGCATAGTTTTGAATTCTATATTCTCTAGCAAAAGCTTAAAATCAGAATTATTTTTCTGATTATACACCCACTGGGTGCACTGGCCCTGGGGTTTCCCAGGTGATGCAGGCCAAGGTCAGCCTCCACCTGTGTTTTGCCTGGGGCACCCTGTCTAAGCTATAAAGCAATCTGCGACTACTGTCACTTGTGCGGGGCTTGGAGATTCCCAGGTAAAGCCAAGCTGTTGAATCTAAACTAACTGCTGCTAATACTGAGCCCTGGCTCACTGAGGCCAGCTGTTGCTTGTTTGATAGAATTTAGGAAGTGGTGCAGCATGAACCAAGACCAGCCATTCATATGGAAAAGCAGCATGGGTGGGCCCATAAATTGAGTGGGGCAGGGTCTTTGGGGGTCTCCAAGGCGGGTCAAACAGTGTTAGCCAGGTTGATGGAGTCTCAGACATGGCACCAGCTTGCTGGCTCTAGAGGGAAGGTTTAAAAAAAAAAAAGGCAATGAATGGCCTCTGCTTGCCTAGCTGCCAGACTCTTCAGTTCCTCCCCGTGTATACACTGGAGCCTTTTAAGCTGCTACCCCAGTGCTAGAGCTCAGGGGGAGTGAGTCTGGGTAGGTGAGTCCCTATATGGATTCTTTAAGAGGAATGCTTTGGGCATCTGCTGTTTCTTCCACCAACTCAATCCCTGCTGGTTTTTGCAGCCAGAAGTGGGGTCCTACTTTCCTGTCATTGGAACCCTGGGCTGGGGGCGTGGTGTGGGGCTGGGATTCTTCAATCCTGAGATGTGCATCCCAAATATTTATCCACCACATCCGGGTGAAAGATGGCGACATAGACAGATGTGGCTTACCACTTTGCACAACCACATCAAAATTACCATAAAACATAGAATAACCAGCAGTCAAAACTTTTGGAAATCAAATTGAATGGAAGTCTGACAACTATAGATTTAAAGAAACCACATCCATCAAGATGGGTAGGAAGAGAGCAGACACGGAATGGGCTGGTCTCTCACCGACATGTGATAGATGATTATACACAAATACACTTCTGAAATTATCTGTCAACCGCATGAGGGAACCACATTCTACTTCTTTGTGAATCAGTTGGAGCTATGGTCTAGGTGGACCTAACAGGCAGATGCCCAGTGTGTTTTTAACTGTGTAAGGGGTTCTTGGACCCCCTCTCTCTGTTTCACTTTCTGTGGGTAAATCTGCCCAAGGTATACTCAGCTTCAATGCCATAGGTGACACAGCCATCTTAGTTGGGTTATGGTAAGCCACACTCAACCAAGAAGAGCAAGACATTCTGCCTTTTCAATTGGAGGTGTTTGAAGGTCAATAATTTAGCTTTCAGTCATATCATTATAATGAAGGAAATTGTCAAGGATGAGCTCATGAGTTTTCAATGTGGTAAGCCCAAAGCTTCCTTGAAAATGGTTAATTATTTCATTTAGAAGTCAGCTTAAACATGTAGATAATCACATGCATATTGGCACAGGGCTAACACTCTTCATACTTTCCCCAGAATCTTTCACCTGGCTTGGCTGGCTCAGCACCTTTGGGAAAGTGTGCCCAGACTCCAGTAAAATAATGAAAGTGAACCTACCTCCTTTACCTTTGCTGTCATTTACATTTCACCACTCAGCTCACAGAGATGAAATCTTATTTGGCAGGCAGTTTGCACAAATGAAAGATACATTTTTCTTCTAGATAAGAAAAATCAGTGAGATTCATAAAATATTAATGACAAAAGCTTTGGAAAGTAGATCTATCCCTGACAATAGATTTCACTTGACAGTGAAACACAGTTTAACCCATTTTTTCCCTCTAAGATTTGCATCAAGAATTATATGACAAGGGAACAATAAATAATGTAAGAGTTGAGCACTTTTTGAGAAAAGTAATTTTTTCTTTCACTTCCTCTGGTGTTTTATCTTCCTTTATTTTTATTTTTAATTAAAAGTATTGGGATGATATTGATTAATAAGATTATATGGGTTCCAAGTGTACATTTCTATGGTACATGACCTGTGTATTTCATTGTATGTGCATAATACAAAGTCCAATATTCTGTCACCATGTACAAGTATCTGCCTCCCTTTAATTTTTAAAACCCTCAAATTCCCCCATGGCCTCTGGTAATCACCAGCATACTATTATCTGGGTCTGAGTTTCAGTTTTATATCCCACATGAGTGAAATTATATGGTTCTTAGCTTTTTCAGTCTGATTTATTTCACTTAACATAATATTCTCAATGTCCATCCGTGTTGTTAAGTGCTTTTTACTTAATTGATTATATTGCTTCCTGTATCTGTTCTCATGAATATACCTATGACATTTTTTCTCTGCATACATGCACAATTACGAATTAAATATAATTTGCTAAACCACAAATGGATTCTGCTGATCGTGTGTTTACACTGTCTTTATTCTCCATTTGGAAATATGCATACAAGGTTAATCAGATTTCATTTGTTAATCAATCTTTCAGAAATTCATTAATACTGTGACTAAAAATCAGATGTATTGTTAAACATATTTTTTAAAGATTTTACTTATTGTTTTCAGAGAAGGAAAGGGAGGGAGGCAGAGAGGGAGAGAGAGACATGAAAAACGTATGGTTGCCTTTCACCTGCCTCCAGTTACTGACTTGGCTGGAGACCTGACTTGCAACCTGGTTATGTGCCCTGGCTGGGAATCCAACCAGCAAACTTTGGGTTCGCAGGGCGGCACCTTTATCCACTGTGCCACCAGCCAGGGCTTGTTAAAACACGTTTTAAAGCATATTTAAATTCACATTACTAGAAAGTGGTAAGACTCAAAAGACACAGGTCCACTACAAGATACCTGGTCTTGAAGGATGTTACAACATTTTCAAAGCCAATACAGTTATTTCATAATGACCTGATCATCTGATCATCTACATTACCTCCCTTAATATCTGGACTCTCTACTTCAATATGTTCATCCGTAAGTTTGAAGACATAGACCACATAGGCCATATCTTTGCTGTGGCCAAATACTAAAGCTTGCCTAGAATTGAGTTCATTGTTGCTACAGTCTTCTGTGGACAAAATTTCTTGGAATTTATAGCCAAGAAATTGGACAACCTGGGCAAAGTGGATACATTTCTAGAAGCATGCAATCTTTCCAAAACTGAATCAGCAAGATTGCAGAAAACCTGACTAGACCAATAACAACAAACAAAATTGAAGCAGTAATCAAAGAACTCCAACACACAAAATTCCTGTACCAGATGGCTTCATAGGTGAATTTTACCAAACATTCAAAGAAGAGTTAATACCTATCCTTCTCAAATTATTCCCAAAAATTCAAGAAGAGAAAATACCCCCAAATGCTTTTTATGAGGCTAATATTATTGTAACTCCAAAACCAGGTAAAGGCACAACAAAGAAAGAAAACTACAGGCCAATATCTCTGCTGAAGGTAGATGCTCAGCTTTTCAAGGATCACTGGAAGGTCTCATGCTGAAAGCTGGCTTTGGCGGTTACTCACCTCTCTGGTTCCCACTTTTACTTTGATCTGAGCCTTTGCAGATTTCTTCCTTTCATGTCAGGTTTGTATACACATAATTTTATTTTAATTGTTCTTACCTTTAATCAGGAAACTTACTCTGATTATATAGTGCTAATATACTTGCTTCAAGCAAAAAATATCAAAAATCCTCTTTAGGGGTCTATAAAGATAGTGATACTAATTTTTTTACCTTTTGCAGACAATGTAACAGTAATAGTTTTCTCTTTTGATGCAACATAAATAACTGACCTCTGCTAAAATCTCAATTGAAACCTAATTTCCTACCTCTGGAAGTCTCCAAACTATTCCTTACATAATTCTAATATGAAACATAAGCGATATAAGCATGTTATGCCTCTCCCTTCCCTAAGGACAGGGGTTTATCACTTGATCTTACTAATTCATTAAGCCCTTTCAACAGAGAAAATGAGTACATTTTTGTTTGGCCATTCTTTTCAATAAAATAAAAAGCACACTTTCTGTTCTTCTAACCTTTTAGACTTCACAAACACACAATATTAAATTTGTTGCCTTTGGGATTCTTATAATTTTCATTAATACTTACTGTTTAACTAAGTAGGCAATTCATAAAAAGCCCAATCAGGCTCACTAGTGAAATTACCCATAGGAAACTTGGAAAAGGAAGCTAAAATTAGACAAGAGATGCACAGACCTGTCATCACTTTACTCATGTGAAAAATGTGTATATAAGGCACCTGTTAGCATTTTCTTGCATAAACATCAAAAACTTCTGTTTATTCTCTTTGAAGGCTGGCACTTCTGCACCTGTTTAAATCAGCCAAATTATTTGTATAAAATAGGATTATGTTGTTTAGTGCCATGGTTTTTAATACAAAATCCATTTTCAAATATACATCATATGCTTTTTTTCTGTTTTTTATTTCGATAAGAAGATGATAGGAAAATGCTACTATGAAAACATTGAATTTACAAAAGGCTATCTTTTGAAAGAAAGAAAAGGGTACTTTTAAACTTAAACTTCAATCCATCAGTACTGAGATTATTTTCACGAGATGTTTAATTTTCTTAATTTTTATTTTTCAACGATGTTTAATAGCAACTCAAATTCCCAGTAACTTCTGTCTTCCAAAATATTTGTAAGTGTATGCTTCTGTCTTCCAAAATATTTGTAAGTGTATGTAGCTCATTTCTTTTAATGCACTGAAGGGTAGGTCTCTTAATTCTATTTTGCACTTCTTGCCTTTCGGTTATTGCAGCTACTTAATGGTAAGCCATAAAGTTAATAGCAAAGTACTAACCAGAAGAATTTGCTTTATTAAATATAGTTGAACCAGTCAGCTTAGTGGAAATATTTTAGTGTGCTATTGTGCATTACGGTATGCAGTAGTAGCCCACAGAAAATTTTAACTCTTCATAATACTTGCATCACAGTGGACATGTGATCCCATATTACCTCTCATTTTTTATAAATATGAGCTCCTCAGGGATTAAGTTGTCATTCTCTTACACTTTTTATTTCATTCCTTTACATAAAGTTAGAGTAGCAGAACATTTTAAGTTCAGAATGCCTTAGTTTTTATCTTAATATAATAAAATTTATGAGCAACTTAACCTCCCCAAGTGCATCATTAGCTTAACTCCAGCGGGACTCTTCAAACTTTAACCTCAAGCTAAATTTGGTCAAATCTTAAATGGATGCTGTCCTAGCTAACATTCTCAGCTTCTATGTTTCTATGTTACATGGAAATCATTGCTTTGTATAAAACCAGCAAGTAAATATTTACTTACAAATTAAATCAATATTTCTTCATGTTTTCGAAAGAAAATAACACTCATTTTTTAAAGGCTGAGAATGACTGAATATTACTCAAGAAAAGAAAGTATATCCCTAGTCTATCAATTTTAAGTTTTTAGAATTTCACAGTATGTATTAGGGGAATTAAGTCATCTGGCACAAAGTATACTGATTTTTACTTCAATAGCTGCTAGTCTTATACTGAAGAAATCTACAAGAATAAAAAGTGTAGTGGTTGTTGGTGATTTTACATTTTTGCTCATCTCTTTAATGTGTGGCTCAGTAGAAGATGGTTGGACTCTCATAGCCACTTCTGTATTAACTGTTTTAATATCAAATATTACGAAGCCTTTGGAAAATGCCACTGTATACCCTGGGCAGTGGGACTCAAAGAAAATATAACTGAAAGTAGTTTTGATATTGCATTTCTCCAGATAAAGGTGATCCCAAACCATATTTTGAAAACTGATGATTTGGTGGTTTAAAAGAGTATTTTTCCCTATGAGTCTTCAGGTCACCTGGGCTCCACGGGCTTACTCAGGTATTTGCTGTCAGCCAGTGGTTGTCTTTCTCCACCTGGACTCTGTCCCTCCAGCCAGCCAGCCTGGCCTATTTCCATGTCAGTGAGGGTTGCGGGGGCACAAGTTGATGCATGAACAGCTTCTTGAGTTCTAGACTTAGAATTGAACAACTGTATCTTTCAGCCAAAATATATTTAAAAAACTTAACCTACATTCAGTCATGGGAAACAGGCTATTCTTCTTATGGGAGACATTACAAAGTCATATTGGTATATACAAACAGATATATAAATAAAGGGTGAAAAATTGGGGACATTTTATAAATTAGTCAACCATAGCATACTAGACCCCCAACAAAAACAAAATAAAACTAATTCTTTGCTTCATTTCAATTGATTTAGCTCTGTTGTATACATTGTAGAAATCTGTAATATATTTAAAAGTAGTAGTTCTGTCATCCAAAATTTACTAGTTTTGGTCTTATGCTATAAATGCTTAGATATAAACAGAGCCTCATATATAATCAAGTTGTGAGAGATGAGCTCACATTAAATAAAATACATAAAATATTGAAATGGGTAGCAACTTTGCTTTATTCATAATAACAAATATAAATATTATTAAAACTGGAAATATATGTATGTGCATAATTAGCAAAATTTCTCACTATAGACAAGTAATATTAACCAAACTATGCAAAACATATAATTTAAGTACATTTCTCCCTTAGAAGGTAAATATAGAATTAGTATATTTTTCTCTTGTTATGAAAATACACATAGAAGGCCAGATGAGTAAAGATCGAATGATATCTAGCTAAGAGAAAAACATATAACAATAATATAGTTTTGTTTTTCCCCTTTTCTAATGGAAAATGCTTAAAGTAAGTATACTGCATCTCTCTCCACTTAAAGAAAAACTATACCATTAAGAGCAAAAATACTCATATTGTTTTACAGCTTAGTCATTCTTTCCTGGATCAGATTCTATATACTCAACTGTCTAGAATCATATAGGTAGCACAGATGAGTGATGCAGTGCAGTAGTCAAATATAAATACGTTGGAAGGAAGGGGTATTGTAGGAAACTGGAAAGAGCCTCCCTCATCTACATGAAATTAGCTGTTACTTAGGTCCAGCCAAAGATTACAAATGTGAGAATAGAAACCCATTATTACTATGTACTCTAATTTCAAATGAAATCTAGATATATAACTGAAATTCTTTCTTTTTATATGTCTCATGGAATCCCATCTAGTTAGAACTTAGATTCTCCCTCAGGTGGCTGCTGTGAAACTGACATCATTTGAACATTAAAGGATGTTGTCATAAAATCCCCGCTGTTTAGAACTGGTTTAAGTTGATATATTGCTCTGTTACTGATGTTCATATATATAAATACTGATGTATTAATATTGATACTTATACAGCCTTTAAAGTTAATCTTGTTCTCTCTTTTAAAATGTATGCAATCTTGTGTTTTTATGAATTAAAATGTAGGCACATCTTGAGCAAACCCAACTTAAGTAAATAAAACTGTAAAAGGCCACCAAAAATCATAGAAAGAGGGAAAGGAAGTGGAACAGAAATAATAATTTATGTAAATATCCATGTAGGCAGTTTTACCCACAATTTAACTTTGTATACCTCACTGTGAACCTGAGAATGGAATGAGGGGTAAGTATGCTATTCTCTCAGTTATTATTAGTTCCTATGTTTAAATATTTAGTGCTTAAGATGCATGTATTTCATGCTTAAGTTCAATTGAATTTTATTTGGTACTCAACAAAAATGCACACTCATTTAATTTGTGGGGAAAACCACTGAGTATGGGTGAATCCAATTTTAGATAGAATAGCAGTGATAAACTTGGTATAAAAGTTCTATTCTTTTCTTTTTTATTATACTATACATATTTTATGCTTCAGTTGGCCACATTGAATTTAATGGCTACATGAGACATTGTGATTTTAGACCCTATAGAGTCAATTTTGAATCCTTTCAAATGTATTACATTGATTGTCAGGGAAGTTGTGGCTAGTCTTTGTTCTATCAATAACAAGTTAAATCACTGGACTCTCTAGCATTAATTTTTTTTCCTGTAGTATAAAGTTGTAGTTGACCTAATTATGCTCACATTTCTTTGTATCTTGAATATTCTATGATTATCTGTTTGAGTTTTAGTCATTTACTTCAAAATAATTTAATAAAAAATAAAATGTGCTTTGAACTACTGAATACATGATAAATATTTTTCTTCAGATTACAATGTAACTAATATTCTCTTAGAAAGCAATGCATAATACTTATTACATCTAATTCATTTTTAGTCTTGTCTCTTCAACCTTCTTTTAAAAAGAAACAATGCCATCTGTCCAGGTAGTCACACTCACTGATATTATGTCACATTACAAGCCTCATCTCTTATTAACATAGTCAACTGAAGATCTCTAGCATAGACTATCATCATTTTTATTTTACAATCATACTTATTGCAACTCAGTATCAACTTTAGACATAATTTCTTAACCTATCTGGGCAGCTATAACAGACTAAATAGCTGATATGTGACAGACATTGATTTCTCATAGTTCTAAAGGCTGAAAATCCAAGAATAAAATGTCAACATGAGTAAATAAGGATTCATTTGGGGGTTGCAAACTTCTGGTCATATCTTCACATGGCAGGAGTAACAAACTAACTGTCTGCTCCCTTCCAGGGTCTCTAATCCCATTCTCAAAGGCTCCACTTTCATGACCTAATCAGCTCCCACAGGCCCCACCTCTTAGTACCATCGTCACCTTGGGCATTATGTTTTCGACATGAATTTTCAGGGTGACACAAACATTTACACCACAGCATAGAAATATACCAATTGTTCATAATTTTTATCATCAATTAGCATGGAATTTCAAAATGTACAAAAGTAAGTATGAATTTTTATTCTGTAACTTAATAGTTGTGTGAACATGGGCAAGTTATGTAATTCTCATAGTCTCCTTTATTTTTCTTTAAAATGGCATGACTTAAATTTACGGCATCTTTTCTTGCCTCTCCTTTACAAGTGGTGTTCATGAAAGATGATTATTTCTAAGGGGAAAAGTAAATTCAGATTTCCAAAGTACTATTTTTAATGGGCACAGAAGTGTTTGCTTAAGCCAACTGCTATTTGTAATTAAGAAATTTAGCCCTGGCTGGTGGCACAGTGGATAGGGCATCAGCCTGTGAACAAAAAAATCGCTGGTTCGATTCCCAGCCAGGGCATATAACCAGGTTGCAAGCCAAGTCTCCAGCCAGGTGTGTAGCTGGAGGCAGGTGAAAGGCAACCATACATTGAATTCTGTCTCCCTCTCTGCCTCTCTCCCTTCCCCTCTCTTTAAAAATAATAAATAAATAAAAATAATAAATAAAATCTTTTTAAAGAATTACTTATTCTAATTAAATGGTTGTTTCTAAACTGTCCATTCAAATGCAATTATATGCAATTAAAATGTATCCCTAGACACATCCTAACATCCTAGTATGTAATCATTACATTGTTGATTTTTTTTTAAGTGTATTTTATTGATAATGCTGTTACAGTTGTCCCAATTTCTTTTCCCTTTGCTCCCCTCTACCAAGGATCTCACTTCTCTCCTGCAATCCCATCCCCCACAGTTCATGTCCATTGGTTGTGCATATAAGTTATTTGGCTTTACCCTTTCCTATATTATTCTTAACACCCCCCTGTCTATCTTGTACCCACCAATATGCTTCCATTTCCTCATTTCCTCCCCTTCCCAGCTAATAACCCTCCAAATGACCCCCATATCTATGATTCTGGCCCTATTCTGGTTGCTTGCTTAGTTTATTTTTGACTTTATTTTTTTTAGATTCTATTTTTGATCATTGTAAGTTTGTTGTCTTTTTAATGTTCATAGTTTTGATCTTCTTTAAATATTAAAGTCCCCTTAACATTTCATACAGTAAGTCTTGGTGATAATGAACTCCTTTAGCTTTATCTGGGAAGCACTTTATCTGCCCCTCCATTCTAAATGATAGCTTTGCTGGATAGAGTAATCTTGATTGTAGGTCCTCACTTTTCATACTTTTCATTACATTTAAAACTCCTTGCCCATCCCTTCCTGCCTGCCAAGTTTCTTTTGAGAAATCAGCTGACAATCTCATAGGAACCCCTTTGTAGGTAACTTTCCTCTCCTCTGGTCCTGCTTTTAAGACTCCCCCCCTATCCTTAATCCTTGGCATTCTAATTACGATGTCTGTGTGATCCTCTTTAAGTCCAGCTTGTTTAGGGCTCTCTGTGCTTCCTAGACTTGTATGCCTATTTCTTTCACCAAATTTAGGAACTTTTCCTGCAATATTTTTTCACATAAATTTTCAATTTCTTGCTCGTCCTCTTCTCATGGCACCACTATGATTTGGATGTTGTCATGTTTAAAGTTGTCTCAGAGGTTCCTATGCCTCTTGTTTTTTTTTTTTTTAAATTCTTATTTCTTCATTCTATCTGATTGTTTATTTCTTCCTTATGTTTTGTATCATTGACTTGAACCCCAGTTTCCTTCCCTTCACCATTGGTTTCATGTAAATTTTCATTTGTTTCACTTAGCATAGCCTTCATTCTTTCCTTCTGTGTTTGCCTCTTCCCCTCTGTGTTTGCTGTATTCAAGTACACCTGTTAAATCTGTGAGCATCTTTATCACCAGCACTTTAAACTATGTATCTGTTGACTATCTCCTCATGGCTCAGTTTTCCCACTGGAACCTTAATCCGTTCCTTCTTTTGAGCCATACTTCTCTGTCTCTTCAACTAGACAAGCACCTGTGTTTGTGTTTGTTTCATAGGTAGATCTGTTGCACCTGTTACATTGTAAGGGGCAGAGCCTTAGGCATTCATCTATGTGTGATGACCCGTTCTACATTGTTGAGTTGAGAGGGGACAGTGCTGCTTTCTCAGCAGTTGCCCCTTTTCTAGGAACCTCTTTTGCTTTCATATGGGACTGGTGTCTCTCTAGCTGTTGCCCTGGCTGTGGTTACCAGAGTGGGTGGATCTGCACACATTCCAGTAAGGTTGAGGCCTCTAAACAAACAGACTCTGCTAAGAGACTAGCAGTTTCTTCCTCTAACCCAACCCCCACTGGCTTTCACAGTCAGAAACAATGAAGCTTTATTTTCCCCCTCCCTCACCCCAGCGCTGGCACCATGAGTAATGTGGTAAGATGGAGTGCTAAGAGCACTCCCCAGGTGTCCCTACTTTTTTTTTTAAATGTGTGGCTGCACTTTCCACCAGCCAGGCTGCAGTGCCAAACCGCATCCTCTCTGGCCTGGCTCTGCCCCTCCTACCTGTCTGGATGAGTATTTCTTCTTTATATCTTTGTTTGTTGGACTTCTATGCAGCTCGATTTTGTGGAATTTCTGGTTGGCTCTAGTTTTGAGGGAGTTTTGTTTCTTCTTAGTTGTGGAGAGAGGCACAGCGTGTCTACCCACACCTCTATCTTGGCAGAAGTCCCCATTTATTAACTGGATTGTGTATTTATTTAGCATTGAGTTGTGTGAGTTCCTTAAATATTTTGGTTATTAACCACTTGTTGAAGTTGTTTGCAAATATCTTCTCCCATTCAGTTAAATGTCTTTTTGTTTTGCTACTATTTTTTTATTTTGTTTTGTTCTTTTTTGTGAGACATGTTTCTTTGTCTCCCCAATTTGGCTTCCTTCCTGAATTTGGTTCTATGTATTACATAGACCTGCTATATCTCCTTGGCTTGGTACAGTGACCTTATGTATTAGATGTCTTGTAGGGTCCAGTGGTGTAGCCTCACATGTTATTCAAACTGCACACTCCAGGTACACTACTTGTGTGCTGTGTGCACTCTCCTGTTGTAGTTGGCCCTGACTGCAATTGGCACATCAATGTGAGAAATCAGTTGCAAGGACCAACTAAGAACGCAATGAAGGATCTGGTGGGCAGTGGCCAACTCTATGGAACAGGACTTACTTTGAAGGGATTCTTGTGCCCAGATTAGTCTACCTCTTCAGTGTGTTGTTTTGTGGAGGTGTTTGGGTGGTGATGCAGCGTGGTAAGCTGTCTCTTGGGTATGCTGGCTCTGGGGCACCTGAGAGAGACAGATCAAGATCAGCTGCCACCTGAGCCTGACTGGAGTGACCCAGCAGGAGCTACAGAGCAATCTGCAGATGACTGCTATTTATGCTGGGCTTGGAGATGCAAGGAAGACGCTAAACTGTGAACTGTGTCTAGGTGCTACCAGTGCCAGGTCTGGAGCCACTTAGCAAGAGGTCATGCTGAGGTCAGATATTGATTATTTGAGATTTGTGAATCTTTGAGAGATTGTAGCAATGTCTTAAGCTTAAACCAGGAGAGGCCGTTTGTAAGGAAGAGCCACTGGAAACAGCTTTGGTGAGTCTGAAAGTAGGGTAGGAAGGGTTCTTGGGAATCACCAAGGAACAGCAAACAGTGTGAGCCAGGTTGATAGAGACTCAGATATGTCTCCCCCTATTGGGGGAGAGCTTAGAAAAGGGACAGTGCCTCTGCCAACACTTGTGTCTAGGAGAAAGCTGCCCACCCAGCTCTCAGCCTGATGCCAGACAATTTAGTTCTTCCTTCTATGTCCCAGGTGCCTTTTGAGCTACTCCCCCAGAGATGAACCACAGAGAGAGTAAGTCTGAGTAAGCCAGTGTGTGGGCCTTTAAAAGGAATGCCTAGCAGTGCAGCCACCTTCTATCTCACTCAGCCAGAAGTCATGGGAACTTGTCTTCCCAGCACTGGACACATGGGCTGGGGAGTTTGAGGTGGAGTTGCTACCTGTCATTCCTCATGAGGAACCTCAGCAGCCAAGGTATCTTTCCAGATTTTTAATTGATGCATGTGATTTGATGCAGACCAGCCAGTCTGCATCTCAGCTCTTTCTATTAGACTCAATGTTTCTTCTTCTCTATAGTCTTAGCTATAGGAGTTCTATTCAGCTAGATTTCCAGAGATTCTGAATGATCGTTGTTCTCTAGTTTAGTTGTAATTTTATTTATTAATTTGGGGGAGGGGTAAAGAGATAGATAGAAGAACATTTTTTTGTTCAGTGTTCCACTTATTTATGCTTTTATTGCTTGATTCTTGTATGTGTCCTGAGCAGGGATCAGACCAACAGCCTTGGCCTATTAAGACAACACACTAATCAACTGCGCTACCCAGCCAGGGCCTAGTTTTTATTCTGATGTGATTGCGGAAGGATGCTAGTACTGTCATTACATACGCCACCATCTTGCTTGGAAACCTGACAGACATTTTTTTGAGGGTGTGCCAAGTTCTAGTGTTTTGTTACCCCATTTAATCAAAGAAATAAGTCTAGAAGTCAGATATTGATATGCCAACTTAAAAATGAAGAACCTGAACTATGTTGTACAATTGAAACTAATATAATATTGTATTCCATGTATACACAAATAAAACAGATACAAAAAATAAACTAAAATGAAGAACCAGAGAATTAAGATTGTGTTTAAAATCATACAACCAATGAATAGAAAATCCAGGATGCAAATTAAGATATATCTGTCTTCCACATTATCTCTTAGAGTAGATATAGAATAAGATTTGGAGTTGAGTTTTAAGGATAACTAGGAGTTAATTAAATAGTCAAGGAACAAGTAATTCCCGGTACAGAAATCAATAGCAACAAAGGCACATGTAATGAAGTGAATGGCATAATTTGGGAAGTGAGTAGGCCCTCAAAGATGTAATATTGATTTTTGAAATGAAATATGTGAGAAATAGATTGCAAATGTATGTTGTAGTCAAGCTGTAATACACCTAATATGGAGCGAATAACTGAAAGATGAACTTTAGAAATAAGTGGTTTGTGGCAAGGCTAATAAGCAACATTTGTAGCTGTGAACATGGGCTTCTGAGTTCCAACAACTCTGTTGTACAAATCTCTACTAAAGTAGTATTAAATATTAAATATTATTTTTACAATGCGTGTATCCCTGTGCCTGGCAAATAGTGATCTTCCAAAAGTTATTTTGGAAGGAGGAATCAATTTGTTCATTTAACACATATTAACTACTTAGATACTGCAGTGAACAAAATAGATAAAGTTCTTGCTCTAGGGGGCTTAAATTCTAGGACAGCAGAGTCAGGAAAAATATCAGCAAAAAAAAAAAAAAAATCAACACAAAAATGCTATCGATCTACTTGGGTTATAAATGGCAGAACTTGATTACATACTGTATGTGAGATGATGTGTGCCACAAAGACAGGACAACAGAGGAAATGGTAGGAATGATGCTGAGATTTCTGGTGACTTCAAGTGGCAATGCAGGATATTGTGTTATTAGTAACCAAACTATGAAAACAGGCCCAGGAACACATATGGGCAGAATTGAGGAGAGAAGCAGAAAATGCATCTGATTTAGAACATGCCAAATTTCAGATGTCGGTACATCCAAGTAGAAATGTCTGTATATTAAGGAAATTGGTCACTTTAGATGGTAACCCATAGGAGGGCAGAGACACTATCTTCTTAGGTTATGCTTCTAGCAAAGTAATGGTGTATACTGACATGTGCTTAATAAGTTTGTTATGGAAAATAATAAATATATTTTAAAGAAAATACTATCTGCAGTTCTGTGACTAACTTGCAGTAAGGATCTCATTTTTAAAACTTCCTGCTTTCCAACTTTACTATTATATCACCTCTCTGATAGATACAAGTAGCAAATGTTAGTGATATGACTAATGTTTAGCTTTATAGGTTCCTTTGGGTTCACTTTCAAATTACAACTCTGCTAAACAGAGATACTTATTAAGCAAAGTGTAAATTGTTATTCAGTTAGAACTTTAAAAGACTTTCCATTAAGAGACTCTAAGTCTCTTGGGGGGAAATGTTATGTTTATATTTGCATCCCCATGGTTTATCTGGGTAAATGGGTATACATATGTGGCAGATAAATTAATAAATTCATACATTAAGATAAAGAATGCAATCTAACACACAAGGAAATGAATATACAAAAAGTTGTAATTCTTCATGTAACCCTATCTGAATAAAAGTCCTTGACTGCATATTTCAAAGGTCACTTCTAAAAATATATTTCTGATATTAAAATTTGACTTTATTGAAAATAAGTGTGTATATCATGTGAAGAGAACTTATATTCACACCCATTTTATGGATATATATAAAAGCATTTTAAAATTAAATTATTTTAAAATCCCAATGATTTTAGGCCCTACTGGTATGGCTCAGTTATCCTATAACCAAAGGGTTATGGATTTGATTCCCCATCAAGATTTGTACCTAGGTTGTGGTTCCAATCTCATCCTAGGTCCCACCGTCCAGATGCATACAGGAAGCAATTAATTAATGTTTCTCTCTTACATCAATATTCCTCTCTCTCCAAAAACAATGAAAAGAAAATGTCCATGGATGAGGATACAAAAACAAATGATTCTAAATTAAGTATACCAGACAATAGAGAGACAGTTCTTCATAAAAATATAATACACTGAAGCTTTGGATTTTTCAAATTAATGTTTTTTAAATTTTCTTAAAATGGAAAAGTCCAATTTACACTGGAACTTTGTTGGTTTTTAAATTCAATTTATCTATTTCCCTATGTATTTACAAACTTTCAGTAGAAACATATAGTTATTCCAAAAAAATCAGATGTAATCTTCCATAACTAATGGACCTGTTTTCCCTTATTTTTCTGTTCACACAATTTGGTTTCAAAAAGCATATCTTCATGTACAATGATTGTCCCATTGTCAAGATTTCCTTAGAGTGATGCCACCATATCTCTGTATCTAGGGACTAATTTATCAAACCCATTCTCTCATTTTAACTCATTTGTTCTTTCCTAAGTGAACCTAAAAGCTCAAAAATGTACTACAAGCTGTTTTTACCATTCTATGTTGAAATAACCAGGAAACTCCTTTCATCCCAAATTCAAAAATGTGATTGAGTGTAGGCACTGAAATGAGTTGCTCTGAGTTCAAGCCCTACCTCTATCACTTCTAGGTTGTATTTCTTTAAGAAAGATATTTATTTCATTTTAAAGATTTTCATTTGTTATTTTCAGAGAGTGGGGGAGGGAGAGAGGCATCAATGTATGGCTGCCTTTCACCTGCCTCCAGCTAAGGACATGGCTGGAGACCTGGCTTGCAACCTGGTTATGTGCACTGGCTGGGGAACCAAACCAGCGACCTTTGGGTTTGCAGGCCGGCTCCTTATCTACTCTGCCACCAGCCAGGGCAGAAAGATATTAATTTTAATAAACTTGTTTCCACATGTGTAAAATGACAAAGATAAAAATGGTGCCTATCTTGCAAGTTTGTTGTGAAGATTAGGTGCATTATAGCACCTAAAATTCTTCACACAGAGCCTGACACTTGCTAAAAGCTCATATGATGGCTGTATGTCAATTTTGAAATTATCTGCCTTTACTGTTTATGCCCATTGTCCATTAAAAGCATCAGGCATTTTATGCAAATCATATGACTCACTATGTCAAATTCTGCAGATAATAATTAGAAAATTAAAAATATGAATTTGGTAATTTAGTTTGAATGATCAAAGTTATAATTAAAGTTCACAATAGTTACCATCAAAGTGAAAATACAGAGAAATAAGTGTATATATTGAGAAATATTAAGTTAGTTCTTAGCTATAATATGGCTATTTTCCTTCTTATTTTCTTCACCAGAGATTTTATGTTTTGGGGGGCTTTTTTCATTAAAGTATAATTTATTGACTTTGCTTTTAGTCATACATTAATATACATGATGAAATATTTGAAACATTTTTATTTACTGACACAAGTCTCTCATATAAGTAAAATACATAATTGAATTAGTTTTATTAAATGTATTGGGTGATATTGGTTAATAAAATTTTGTAGGTTCCAAGTACACAATTCTGTGATACATAACCTGCATATTTGCAGTATGCTGTGTCCACCACACAAAGTCAAATTTTTGTCACCATTATATTTGACCACCTTTACCCTTTACAACTCACCCCACAACCTCCCTTCCATCTAGTAACCACCATGGTGTTTTCTGTGTCTTATGAGTTTTTGTTTTGTCTATTCTTCATTTGTTCATTTTTTACTTTCATTTTTATATCCCACATATGAATGAAATCATATGGTTGACTTTTTCTTTCTGTCTTACTTTGCTTAGCATGATACTCTTAAGATTTATCCATGTTGTCACTGATGGCAGTATCTCATCCATTGCATATACACATACCACATCTGCTGTATTCAATCATCTATGGAAGTACATGTTAGATGTTTTCATGTCTTTACCACCCTAAATAATGCTGCAATGAAAATAAGGGTGCCTATATCTTTGTAAATAATTGTTTTCAAACTTTTTAGGTAATTACACAGTAGAGGGGTTGTTGGGTTATACAGTAACTCTTTTCTTAATTTTTTAAGGAGGCTTCATACTGTTTTTTATAGCAGCTGCACCAGTTTATATTCCCACCAGCAGTGAATGAGGGTTCCTTTTTCTTCTCAATGCTCAAGTTCAGCTATTAAAGAAATGCAAACCAAAGCTACTATGAGATACCACCTCACACCTGTTAAAATGGCTATTAGCAAGCAGACAGGTAATAACAAGTGTTGAAAAAGATGTACAGAACTTTTATTTTAATGCAGTGATCCTACTCCCCATCCCCAGAATCTCCCCAAATCATCAAATTCCCACCCACATTTCTGCATACAGTTTAACAAATGGAAGGGTAAAGTAGCATTTTGTAAAAAATATTTATTTATTATTTTCAGAGTAAGGGGAAGGGAGAGAGTCAGAGAGGGAGAAAAACATCAGTGTACAGTTGCCTTTCACCTGCCTACAGCCATGGACCTGGCTGGAAACCTGGCTGGAAACCTGGCTTGCAACCTGGTTACATGCCCTGGCTGGGAATCAAACCAGCAACATTTGGGCTCACAGGCTGGCACCTATCCACTGAGTAAAGTAGCATCTTATAGTTAAAAATATTTTACTTGAAGCTCCATGAGAGGCTTCCCAATTTTTAATTAAAAGCTGTAATTTGGTCTGTGTTCTCAAATATCAAATTCATCAGTTAAAAATTTGTTCAGAATTTTGTAACATCTCTGAATGTTACGAAACATTTTCCTAAATAAAGTAATTGTAAAGGTATTTTCCTTACCTGCAATGATTCGATGGTTTAGGGAAATACATAATGCAATAATTACAATAAAGTTTTAAAAGTGATACGCTGGACATGTTACCAGTTACCCATGGGACCTAAGGAAGGTACTGGTCACTTCTATTGATAGGAGGGGAAAAAAGCAGGCAATGTGTCATAGGTAGAGAATCACTTGAGCTGGTGGGGAAGTGTGTGGAGTACTTAACAGATGGGACATGATTTTTGGGTGGAATTCTGTCAACTATTAAGGCAAGAGGGAGGTGGCAAGAGCTTATAAAGATCTGCCAAAGAATTTGATGTTTGTGTCCTCAGCAAATGGGATTATGGAATGTTTCATTCTTGAGAGTGACAAAGTCAGCTGTTTTTTTCCATCACTATTCCCCCATACCCTCTTCCTGCTCTGTACACCCCTCCCACCCCAGCAATCGCCACACTGTTGTCTGTGTCCATGTGAACTTTCTGTCTCTTTTTTTCCTTTTGACTATGAGGCATGTGGCAGAATGATCTGAAATAACAAGATATTCTTTCAAGACAGCTGTTTTAGCTGCGTGTGCTTGATACTTTCTGTACTAGATACACTTCTTTCAAAGGCTGATAAAATTAAATACCTTGGATCAAAAGAGAATGTGCACAATCAAATGTTATACTGATCCTAAGCTATTACTAACATATATTTTACACTGCTGAATTATTACTGTACCTATGCAATATTTTTCTAGAAAAAAATGAACATTATATTTGAAACTGTTATTTCAAAGATGATCTTAGCAAAATAAATGAATTTTAGAATTAGTCAAATATCTGAAAAATTATAGCAAAAGCCATAATAATGATGGTTATGAAGCAATTAAAGATTCTAAATGATTTTATAAATCATGAAATAGTATGCTTAATACAGTTGCAGTATTACATGTATTCTCATAAATTCAAAATTTTCACTAACAATAGAAAAGGATAATTTCTCATTAACCAGAATATTTTACTATTGGACCAAAATTCTTAACTGGACAGAAAATAGTTAAAATGGGCAATCTGTAGTAACCTATATTCTCAGTTTATATTTTTTATCATATAAATTTCATACAAAACTGTAAGTTTAATTTTAGGTAAGTAATGTAGTATCATATACTATATTTTAGCTATAGTATATTATACTATATTTTATTTAAGGAATTAAATAGAGTACCCAATGAAGTACACATGAGAAACTAGTAATTTTGAAATTAAAATTTAAAAATGAAAACAATAAAAATAAAATTATTGAAAAAGACAAAATTTTCTGATTACTGTTACATAATATTTCTTGCTAGGATATTTTAATTTAGTTACTGACCATTGTTTTCTGAGGATACATGAAAGATAGAAAAGTCTTCTTTTAATGCTTAGTTCAAACAATTCATCAGAAAAATACCCAAGGTTTCTTTCCAGCTTCTTTCTCCGTATGTTATGATGCTATACATGCACTGTTGGTGGGAACGTAGGCTGGTGCAGCCACTGTGGAAAACAGTATGGGGTTTCCTTAAAAAACTAAAAATGGAACTGCCTTTTGATCCAGTGATTCTACTACTGGACTATACACAAAGAACCCTGAAACACTGATCCATAAGAATCTATGTACCCCTATGTTCATAGCAGCGCTATTCACAATAGCCAAGTGCTGGAAACAACCTAAGTGCCCATCAGTGGATGATTGGATCAAAAAACTTTGGTACATTTACACAATGGAATTCTATATAGCAGAAAGAAAGAAGGAACTCGTACCCTTTGCACCAACATGGATGGAACTGGAGAGTATTATGCTTAGTGAAATAAGCCAGTCAGTGAAAGACAAATATATGATCTCACCCATTACAGGACAATAATGAACAAAACTAACAACAAGCAAAACAGAACCAAATATATGAATACAGTGAATAGGCCTTCAGTGGTCAGGGGGAAAGGGGTTGGGGGGAGGGGGGAGGCAGAGGCAAGGAAGAGGAGCGGCTTAGACAAGAACCTAGTATACAGGAACCATGGACATGGACAACAGGTGGGATTGATTTTGTGGGGAATGGGTGGGTGGGGAGGGGGACAGAGGGGAGCAAAAAGGGGATGGATGTAATACAACAACAATAAAATTTTTTAAAAAAGAAAGAAAATGAGATGTAGTGTCAGTGTTAAAAATCCTCATTTACTGAACATTTCCTCATTTATTTGAAAAACACCAAAAACTGGCTAATAATGAATTTAGAAACCAAATCTAGTAACAGTAGAAACATGCATATTTTTGTGGAGACTGCCTTCTATTTAACAAGTACTGCCATACAAAAATGCATTGTTGTTGCTACTTTAATTAGAAAACAAACCTTTTAGCAATATCTTTATCTCTGAAGGAATTATAAACATGAAAATTGGAAGTAATAAGAAAGTTTATTCTAAGCTATCAACAACAATCTCTTAGATCTGCTTAAATGTATTGGGAGGTGGGGGGATCTACTTGAAATTCTGACAACAAATGCAGAATGAATTCTAATATCATTACATTTAATACACAGAGATATATTACAAGGATATAGGCAGTTGGCAGTAGCTATCATAAATGAATCTACCCTTCGACCCAGCAATTTCACTTATATGATTATATCTAAAAATTATGCAAAAAAGTGTATTGCAAGAATTTTCACTGTATTTTTAATAGACAATATTTGCAAATAAGTCATATATATATATATATTAAGAGGGTCAAATAAATGTTTTAACTAAACAATCAGTTTAAAGGAATAAAGTACTCCATTTGTACTGACATGAATAAATTTCCAACATATATTGAGACAAAAAGACAAAAAGCAAAACACATAATTAGTTCAGTCAATGTATGTTCATTTTAGACAAGTATGTGTGTATGTTTGTGTATTGACTAAGCCCCAGAAAACTAAATTATGGGGGAAACTCTTATCTCTAGTAGTCTTTTAAAGGTGGGGTGGAGGGGAATATTTACTCGTTCTATTTTTTACATAGTCTTGATTTTCTTATTTAATTAAAGGTTAAAGTAATATAGGTTTTGTTTGTTTTTTTTTTCTATCCCCATTCCTTATGAATGGGGCTTGGGTTCTCCATTCTTTGTTACAGTATTCATTTTTTAAAAATATTTTATTCATTATTTTTAGAGAGAAAGACAGGGAGGAAGGCAGAGAGGGAGAGAAGCATCAATGTATGATTGCTCTTCATCTGCCTCCAGCTATGGACCTGGCTGGAGACCTGGCTTGCAACCTGGTTATGTGCCCTGGCTGGGAATTGGACCAGTAACCCTTGGGTTTACAGGCCAGTGCCAATTCACTGAATCACCAGTAAGGGCTCCATTTTTTATTTGTATATTAGCAAAAACATGAGCTTTCAGGACTGGTGGGTGACACACACATGACATCACAATTGGAGACCACACCTATGGCAATACAAGCAAATATAAGCAGTATTTACTACTATGGGCCAGTTGTTCAGGCTGAAATAGAATTGAGTTGATAATGACTCAATTTAATGAGATGAAGAGAGAGAGATAATATAGATGATGTTTAGCAGTACAGAATGAAAAGTCAAGTAGACCTTTGGTTTGAATCTCAACTATGAGAACTTGAACAAGATTACTGAATGTTCCCTAAGGCCTGATTCTTTTCTTGATTAAAAAATGGATAATACAGCATCCAATTACTGGAATTTTAGGAGGATGAAAATAGATAATGGACATAGAAAGTCTTGTAGCACCTTGCCTACCTTATAATAAGGTTCCCTAACACTGAGAATTTTTTTGTGCTTATTCATAGCTTGTTTTCAATAAATTATATAAGTCCTAAGACAACATAAGGAAATGTTAGTTTAATTTTCAATATCAAATATATTTTCAAAACTAGAATTCTGTTATAACATCTTTAGCTTTTGCATACAGAACTATAGCTATTTTAGTGAAAGCTGGAAGTTAGCCTTGCAGAAACATATTTTGTGTAATTCTCTCATTTTAATTGATTATTTGTATGCACAATGTTATTAATTAGTGATGTTTAGAGTACACTTGGGAAGTGGAAAATAGGTTATAAGATTGAGCATAGGAAAACTGGTTTTTACTGTTCAAATGATTAATTTCTTTCTGAAATGAGTTTCTCTTTACAGATTTTCATTGTGCACTCAGACCATAGCTTCTTAATCAATAAAGTAATTCATGGGAGAGAGAGGAAAAAAAAGAGACTGAAAGTTTGGTATAAAAATTATGTTTAGGGGAACTGGTAATGAATCTTGGTTAATATGTCTATTTTTAATTTCTTTCTTTTTAAAAACCACCTTACACTCTAAGAAATCAATCCTGGGGGAAAAATACAAAGTCTTGACTTTGCTTCCTTTTGAGGGTAAATCCAATGAACTAAAGTTGTCCAACAACTGTTATTACTAAGCTTAACCCTAACCTGAAGAGTCTATGAATTGAAATGAAAATGGAGACTTTAAAATGCATTTTTTAAATGTATATTACATCACTATGAATACTCCTAGTCCACAGTTACTTATCGACTTCCTGTGAGAAATAAACATTGTATCTTCTAGAAAATTAATATATGAGTAGTAATTTTATAAAACATGAAAAGGGAAAGAGGAATAGAAACGAGATTGGAACTCAAGTTATATCCATAGAAGTAACCTCTTCTAGAATTTTTGTTTCAGACCTTTTTGCAAGATTTTGAAAAAATAATTATATATCAAATATTAGGTCCCCTGTTAACAAATATATATTTTAAAACATGTCATATGTCTATGAAAGAAAAGAAATAGGTAAATATGTAAAAAAGAAAGCAACAACTATCCATACTTGTATTAAATGCATACAACCAATATTATTATGTCATTGCAGTCTTTAATCTTTTTCTATGAATTTTTAGATAGTTAAATTTTATGTATATTTAAGAACAATAAACATATAAGGATATATACAGGTCTTATAAACAAGATAATATGCAGAGATAATTTAATGACAAATCACATTGGGCATTTTCATTCGGGAGAGTTTTAAAGATACAAGAAAACAATAAAAACTTCTTAAGGAGGAAAACAATTGGTATTCTAACTGAGCATATTATTTAAATAATAAAATATATTTATGCCTGTATCATATTTATCTACTCAAATTTATTTGGTATGTCTGGATTCAAGTTAAAGTTTACATGACCTATTGCTGTACAAAAATGGGTGGCAACTTTATTGAGACAATGTATTACACTCTATCATGCTATACCAGAAATTATACATAAATGTTTGCATGATCCTTTGGACAAAAATAGTCATCTTCTGTATTATCTCATCATATTAGTGATATAAATGTTGCTTTAACCAAGTTAAACTTGATTTGGAAGCACCTAATTCTTATATCTCTTTGATATAAGATGACATATTTAGAAAAAAACAATTTGTCATTTATCATAGCTATACAGCATACTTGCTGTACACTTTACCTGATCACTTAATCTGCCACTTAATTTACCCAATCTTCAATTTCCTTATTGGTAATGTGAGTATAATCATAAATATATTCTTATCTACCTTATGAATTTTGTGGAAGATTCATTAAAATGTATTTTATAGCCCTCTGAATGAGTTAGTTATCATCAACATCTCCCAGACAACTCCAAACAGCTGTCAGGACTAGAACCTTCCTTAGCACTAACTCCTGTATTCTTGCTAAAGTAGTTAGTTCAATGTCTGCCAACATCAGTTCCACTCCAGCCAGGCCTTTTTCAGCTCGCTAAAAAGAAACTAGAAATCTATAAGGGAATGATATTCTAAAAAAGAAGTTAGTAAAGAAAGTACATTTCTTATCTTAGTTTCTGTAAAAAGATTGCTCTTTCTTCCAATTCTCACTTGAGGTTTTACTATTTTTATAGTCCACGACAGGAAACCTCCAGTCTGCCAATGCTACATATTTTCTCTCTGTGTTGAAGCTTAGCATGAACCAGAAAATAAATCTTGTTGGTCATCATTGCAAACACTATGGAATAGTCTAGCCACTATAATTTTCCACTTTTCTACTACTGATAGCTACAAATGGCCAGTACAATTTAGGACTGTACAACAAAACATATTAAATTAAAAAACAATTACATCTGCTCCTATCAGTATCTGAGCCTTTTGTACTAAACATAATAATAATCATGTTTTATAAAACCTTTTTTCATTATTGTGGCTTCATGAAGCTTTTGCTATGTCAGCAGCAGCATTTCCTCTCCTCAGAAAGGATTGCCTGCTGCCCTGGGGGCACGTGCAGCCTTCCACTTAGCAAAAGAGGAAAACAAACTGAACAAGAACTTGAAAACGCAAGCCAAGCAAGTCACATACACATATTGGTACATGTCAGACAGATGAATAGTTGACTGCAAGACTTCATTCATGTTTTCCCTGATGTGAGGTTAAGTGTTGAATACAACCCATATGTTTTGAGAAATGTAATTGCCTTTTGCATTCTGACTGTTGATATATGAATAGACTATTAAATAAAATGTAAGTTACAGTTTAGTGCCTTTGGGGAGATTAATGTAGCCACATTCATTCTGATCGATAGGGATATGGTTTTCCTTTTTTCCATCCCCTTATACAGCCATGGAATGATTTGCATTGGACAAGTGTGATTTTTACCCTAAACAGCTGGAGGAATAGAACTAAGCTCATTACATTTGGTGGTTTGTTGCCTATAATTCAAGTAACATACCAGAAACATGATGAATTTGTGATAACATGCTAAAGCATATGCACTCTAAGCAAATAGCTCTACAGTATAATAATTCATTTGTCACTTCATATCAGCCTCAATTATTTAATAAATGAGCATTTTTCTTGAGTTGATAAATACTAGCACACAAATTCTCATTGTCTTCCCCCCAAAAAATGTAATAAAGTGTTTGCATAACTAATATTTTATCTGCCCCCATGAGCAACACTTTGACATAAAAAAGGTATATTCACAGTGTTACAATTACAGAATATTTTTTACATATATAAGCAAATGTATGAGGTAGTAAGGATAGGTAGATGATCCAAAAGATCCAAATATCTGTCTGCAAATTGTGTGTCTTTTAAAACTTTGCAGCATATCTAAATGCTGATTCCAACAGATTATATTGAATTGAAGTTCCCTGGAATAAACTCCTCTATTTTGCTACTGTCTTCTATGGGTCCGCAGTGTCAAATTTAATTTTTATGCTACATTTCCAAACATTCTAAGAGATTTTGAGTTATCTCAGTTATGAAGTACTTTAATCCCTTAAAATTATAAAACAAAAAGGAGTCTATAGTGATTTGAGAATAGACAAAGTTAAGTTTGATACGGCCATTTGCATTTTTGTAGCCAAAGAGCCTAGAAGTTGCATTGAAGGTTTGGGTCATGGCAGGAAAGCTCTTAGGCAAGATTCAAGAGTTACATGGGAAATGAACCCCTTATCAGATGTATTGTTGTCAAATACGTCCTCCCACACAGTGGGTTCCCTTTTTATTTTGTTGATTTCTCTTGCTGTATAGAAGTTTTTTGTTTGATTTAGTCACATTTCCTTATTTTTCCTTTGTTTCCCTTGCCCTAGGAGATACGCTGGCAAAAATATTGCTACAAGAGATGGCTGACATTTTACTGCCTATGTTTTCTTCTAGGATTTTTATGGTTTTGCAGCTTACATTGAAGTCTTTTACCCATTTTTGAGGGGTTTTGTGTGTGCGTGTGTGTATAATGTAAGCTGGTGGTCTAGTTTCTTTTTTTGTTTGTGTCTGTCCAATTTTCGCATTAGAAGAGACTGTCTTTACCCTATTGTATGCCTAGCCTCCTTTGTCAAATATTAATTGACCGTAAATTTGTGGGTGGGTTTATTGATGGGCTCTCTGCTCTGTTTAACTAATCTATGTGCCAGTTCTAATGCCAGTGCCAAGCTGTTTTCAATACAATGGCCTTATAGTATTATTTGATATCAGGTACTGTGATGCCCCCAACTTAGTTCTTCTTTCTCATGGTAGCTGAGGCTATTCAAGGTCTTTTTTATTTCCATATAAACATGAATCAACAAGTAGTACATGCTGACCAGGAAGTGGGGAAAAGGGAACCCTAGTGCACTGTTGGTGGGAATGAAGAATGGTGCAGCCACTATGGAAGACAGTATGGAATTTCCTCAAAAAAATTAAAAATGAAAACTGTCTTTTGACCCAGTAGTTGTACTTCTGGTAATTTATCCTAAAATTCCAAAACAGTCAACTTGAAAGAATGTATTCACTCTTACATTCATGGCAGCACTATATATAATAGCCAAGATTTGGACGCAGCTCAAGTGTCCATCAGCATATTGCTGGATAAAAAGCTGTAGTACATTCATATAATGGAATACTTCCTGACCATAAAAAAGAAGGAAAACCTTACCTTTTGCAATAGCATGAATAGACCTGAAGATTATTATGCTAAGTGAAATAAGCCAGTCAGAGAAAGACAAATACCATATCTCATTTATATGTGGAATATAATTAACAAAATAAACTGACAAAAATAGAAACAGAGGCATGGATACATGGAACAGACTAATAGCTGTCAGAGGTGAGGGAAGAGGGACTGAGGGGAAGAGGTGAAAGGATTAGTCAAAGAACATATATGAATAACTTATGGACACAACAGTTTGGTGATGACCAGAAGGAAGAGGGTCAGGGGCTTGGTGTAGATTGGCAAAGGGGAGGGAAATAGGGACATCTGCAATAGTGTCAACAATAAAAATAAAGTTAAAAAATATTCTGCCTTGGCTTGTGTGGCTCAGTTGGTTGGAGTATCATCCCATAAACTGAAGGGTTGTGGGTTTGATCCCCAGTCATGGCACATACCTAGGTCGTGGGTCCAATCAATCTCAATTGGGGTGTATACAAGAGGAAACCTATCAATGTTTCTTATGTCAGTGTTTCTTTCTTTCTTTCTTTCTTTCCTCTCTCTCTCTCTCTCTCTGTCTCTGTCTCTCAATAAACATATCCTCCCTTGGGAGAGGATTTCTAAAAATTAAAAACAACTTTTGACTTAATATGGATTCATAGAAATCTCTAGTAAAAAGATAGCACTTTGGTGACATAAAAATTAAAATATAAAATTACAGAATTGGTTATAAAGAAGACCAAATACATGGAGTTAAATATGGAACTATGCTTAGTGAAATAAGCCAGTCAGTGAAGA